>JAVJIF010019160.1:0-97096 GCA_038442645.1 Agave tequilana
CCCCAACAATATCAAACGGCCACAGAAACGCGGTTTTGGCCACGTTTCCGCCGCCTGGCTGTGGCCAGGGGGCCACAGCGGGGAGGTACACCCCTTGTTTTGTGTTCTAACTTTATCTTCTGTTGGTTTTCCCGTTTTCAGCTCCAGGATTTGACGAAACATCCTTTGATCTTTGGCTTTAACCACTCGATTTTGGAAGATTCATTTAACAGGTTTTCAACCTCTCTAATTTCCATGACCTGCCCAAATTTCCTAATTTTGAATTAATTCTGAATTAAATCAGAATTTGATGGGGTTTGGGCTCGTTGCTTTTTCCAATCCTTTAGCAATGGGCCTGCATTTTATAAGAAAAAATAGGACTTATTATATGATTTATTTAGATAATAAACATGGTAATGTGACAATAAATATGCAATATATGTGACCGATCAAATATATATTTTGACACAACACTCATAGTTTGAGCAAGATTCGGCCTTGTGCATACCATCACGTACATTAAGCACACAGTTGCGCTTGCGTGCGGAATCTTCTTCATTTCTTCAAGTTCGCTTCGATAGTAGACTTTGATTTGCACTTAAGATGAAGTGTGAAGTCAATGGAGTGGACACAGGCTTTGCATCACCATGTGAAACTTCTCAAGCACCTTGCTGATGTACTTACCTTGATGATTGAAAAATGAAAGAGCAAGGATTTACCGTGTAGCTTTGGGCTAACGAGTCATGTCCACGAGGAGGAATGCGATAGAAGCTTTTTGTGTTTTTTTAAATAACAAGAGTGAAGTTGGTGTCTTTCTTTTAAGTTGAAAAAGAGAATGGAGTGAAGGAAAGGGACTTAAAGAAAAACTTAAAATTTAGAGAAGGTTTTGAAAAAGGTGAATTTTGTATAAAGCTTGAAAGTGATTTGTTGTTTTTTTTTATAAAGAAGAAAATCTAGTCTCACTATCTCACTACTCAACGATGTGTTCTTCTATTGAAATCCTTAGTGCCTCAACTTGATCATAGGCAAAAACTCAAGCTTTAATTTCAAAAGTTTTAAGCAAAGCAAATAAGATTGTTTGGAAAAATTTAATTCTTTTTCTTAGAAATCCTCTTGAACTGAATGTTAAATCGTCAAGTTTTAATTCAAGTATGAAATAAAAGCAAGTTCAAGTGATATTTTAAAAGAAGTAGAAGTTTAAAATTCAACCCATCCTCATGTGCCTTCAAGAACACTTTTCAAAAAGAAAGACTTAGTTTAGGCATGCAAATGATTCCATTGGGTCTTTTACATCAAAGCCATTCAAAACAAGAGGGATCGAAGAGAGGGACGACAGTGAGCCTAGAAAAAGTTTACCTACTCATTAATAATACAAAACTAGACATGAAAATAACACAAGACATACCCATGAATTGGAGTGGAAGAGGAGAAAGCTTGATCCTTTATTGATGTCACTTCAATCTTCAAATTACAATCACTCAGTTCCTCTCTCACTGGTATTTGAACTAAACTACAATTAAAGAACAAAGATACAACTTCTCTACACTATCTAACAAAGAGCCTAAAGCTTAAAAAAATGAGCAAGAAATTTAATCCTATTCCTCGCTAATTTTTCAGTATAAAACCTGCCTTTTATAGGCAAAATCCAGAGGGAAAGGAGTGAGGAGATAAGGGGAGCAACGCTCCCCTTATCTCCACCAAAGAGCCGCGAATCCGCGGCTCTAGCTGTGGATCCGCGGCCAGGATGTGGCCAATTGGCACATCCAGGTGGGGATATTATTGGCGTGGGATTTGCCCCCTTTTGTCTGGCTGGATTTGCTATTTGTCTTCAATTCTGATCTGATCTTCGGTGATTCTCAAGCTAACCGATTTAGATTCTTATTAAACCAAATTAATCAGTTTTCAACCTCCCTGATTTACCATAATCTGCCCTGATTTACTAATTTTGAATTAATTCTGAATTAAATCAGAATTTGATGGGCTTTTGGGCTCATTTCTCTTCTCTTTCCTTAAGTAATGGACCTGCACTTTATAAAGAAAAAATAGGACTTATTAATATGATTTTTTTAGATAATAAGCATGGTAATGTGACAATATGTATGCAATGGTAATGTGACCGATCACACCCCCACACTTATCTTTTGCTCGCCCTCGAGCAAAACATCAAAACTAATTCTACTCATTATTTTCGCAGGTCACTCGACTGCACTGAGCATATGGAACAAGCGATTAAACCTCTAGATTACCCCTAGAGGACGATTTTTGTCTCGTGAGGGTTTTCAGTGGATTGCACCCATAAAATCCATAAAGAAAGAGAAAAAAGTTAGTATTTTCGAAAATCATTTTGAAGAGAAAATATTTGAAATATATTGTGAGAGTTTAAGTAATCTATAAGTTATAGGAATATCAAATTTTTCATTCTTAAACTTAGTCTCTATCCAAAACATATCATCAATCAAAGTAAGGAGTCAAATTGTATTTCTCATCTAGTCTAGAGTCATATGCACCATCGTGACTGTGAAGTTTCACTAAGGGTTCTTTAACATTAAATCCTATGCCTTATTTATATTTATTTTTTGTGGTATTTATTCCTCAATTCCATTAGGCTTTCTAATCTGCCTATGTAACGAGCCTTTAGTCGACGACACACAAACCGGACAGTTTTAGGGCACCAGGTGAGAAAATATCCCTAAGAACTTAAACACTCGGGCAGACAAGGCCACGAAACTAAGGGTTTTTATTTATAAAATGTACCCCTTTTAGGAGTGAATATTTATGCTACATGAGGCACAAATACCCAGTTTAATCAGAGGATTTATATATATATTTTTTCAAACTTATCTAATTATCTTTTGCCTAAATACCAAGGCTTGCTTAGGCCAAAGCACCTAGCTAATCAATAATTAGATTTGTTTATTTTTTATACATATATAGTTTTTTTTTCCTTTTTTTCTTTTTTTTAATAAGGCATAAGAGTCTTTGTTTTTGAACCCTAAGTGTGTAAGTGTATAAAGTATGCATATTTCATCAAGGTAAAATCAAGACTAAATTACATTCACAAATTTTCTTTCTAACCCTAAAAATCAAACAAGTCATCTTATTTTGACCAAGTGTAAGAAATCCTAATTATGATTTTCCTATTCCTTAAAATTAACTTAATTACTTACAAAATATATCAAAATATTGTTCTTACCTTTCAAAAAGTTTATATATATATATATATATATATTTCTTTGTTTTTTCTTTTTTTTTTTAGTTATATTAGTCATGTTATAACTCTCGCCCACACTTATCTCATGCATTGTCCCCAAAGTATGAAAGAAATGTATAGATGCATGAAATGAAATGTAAAAGAGGTGCATATATTATACAAAAATATGTACAACATCAAGTTTCTCCCACACCTAAATCTTTTTCGGTCTCATCCCTCTAGCTCTCTTCTCATCATTCTAATGGGTCCTCTTTAAAGGGCATAGTAGGGAGGCTAATTTTTTTATCATTTTAGCTCGCTTCCTCCCCAGTCTCACCTTCTTTAGGTGTTTCTTCCTCATATTACTACATTCATTATTCAAAAATTGATCTCCACCACACTTCTCAGTTGGAACTTCTGAAAAAACACCTAGAGGGGGGGGGGTGAATAGGTGTGAATGCTAATCTAATGATCTTTTTAAACTTTAATAAAATGAGTGATGCACCGATCTCTCAAAACACGACTAAGAGCCGAATACCCCTTGCGAGGTTCTTAACTCCTTCCTCCCAATTACCCTAGATACGGGTTAGAGGTGCGCAATGCAACCGTGTTGTATGAGATATGATCGAACAAGTAAAGGATGAAAAGCTATGATGAAATATACACAAGCAATATAGCAAGTAAAGTGATCAAGACAAGATTGCACAAGTAAAGGGTTAGTTCTCAAGCAAATAATTCAAGACAATATAAAGCAAGAGAAATTGTAAGCAAGAATGACGCAAAGACAATCGCAAACAAGATGATTTGTTTCGAGGTTCGAGCCACCGCTCTACTCTCCGCCTTCACCTCCGTGAAGGGTTTCCACTATCCACCGAGGATGCCTTTACAATTTGGTCTACCGAAGACCGAGCACCGAGCTCCACCAAGTACAAAGGACCTCTACCGAAGAGGTTGCTCCACAAGGAAAGGATTACAAGAACAAAGTGATCACAACAAGATCACTACACTCTTTCTCAAACTCTTTTACAAACACTCTCACTTCAATTACAACTTCACTATAGAATGAGTATAGGATTTTTGGCTCTATGAAGTGTGGTGAGAAAAACTTCAGTTGTAGAGTGATATTAGCAATCAAACACACTGAAAAACTAGCTCAAAAAGAATTGAAATGAAAGCTTTAAACTCTTTTCTTTTCTCTTTTGAAAACAAAGCAAACTTGAGGATTTTTCTAAGTGATATGCAAGAGAGACTTCTCCTCTATTTATAGGCTTAAAAATAGGTTAAAAACAATTTCTTTTTGTCTTATTTTCTCTGAAAAAGCTCCCCAACAAATCTCCAAAATCTGTTAAAGCTGAAAAAGAAACAGATTTTTCAGAACTGCCCAAAGAGGAAAGAGCCGTTGCCTTGTTGCAGGCTTGGCGGTCGACCGGTCCGGTCGACCGCCAGCCCTGCTGGAAAGAGCCGTTGGCTCTCGGTCGACCGGTCCGGTCGACCGACCCAAAAGGAGGAAACACAGTTTCCTTCTTCCGGTCGACCGGTCCGGTCGACCGAAATATCCCGAGAGCAATCTGCTCTCCGTCGGTCGACCGGTCCGGTCGACCGACGGACATGCACAAACAGTGCATGTCCAGACACATCGCCGGTCGACCGGGCCGGTCGACCGATGTTGCCTGAAACTGAAAAACTGGGCTGTTTTGAAGATGGAATTTTTGTAAAAATATTTTAATAATACCAATAGCTAAGTATTATGCAGAAAATAGTTTATACACATGTTTTAAACAAGTTTTTCAGGATATAAAGCTTTGGTACATGTATATATAAACTAAGGCATAAAACTTAGAAATAACCATTTTCAAAACATAGGAAATATATGAAACAAGTGTGTGTGCAAATCCTAGAGCCAAATTTCCTATATTCAAACTTTAACATTCTAAACTTACAAACTTCTAAAAGACTTCAAAGCAATGCTTCAAGATGGGCTATCTTCACTTGATCTTCAATTTTGCATCTTGAGCCCAATTGGAGTTGACTTGAGTCCAAAACCTTGTATTTGTGAGAAAAGACTTCTAGTATGAATAGAAATCTGAAAAACACTTAAACAACAAATGTTATTAGTACAAATAACTAATATGTTTTGTAATCATCAAAATACACTAAACAAGGGTGATTGTAACCTTGGGCCAACAATCTCCCCCTTTTTGATGATGACAAAACATATAAGTTATTGAAACAAATAAAGGAGGGAAAGCTTGGAAAGCTCCCCCTCAAACAATGCTATGTATTTATCATGAATATGAAAAGCTATGTAAGCATACATAAAGCATTTAACAAACACAATAGAATAAACACAAACTTCCTTTTTCTTCATGAAATGAAACTCAAATAGTATCAAACTTAAAAAGGTTAAACTTAAACACTTATTTTCCAAATATCAACAACTTATTCTCCCCCTTTTTGTCATACATCAAAAAGGGTTAAAACAAAACAATTGAAAAACAATTTTTAATTTTAAGAATCCATAATACAAACATTCAACTCACCACAAATAAATGAAAATCTAGCATAGTCTAAAGTTTAGTAAAAATATCGGCAAGTTGAAAATCGGTAGAAACATAATCAATATCAATATCACCTTTCTCATAATGATCTCTAAGAAAGTGATACCTAATGTCAATGTGTTTGGTTTTACTATGTTGATTTGCATTCTTTGTCATGTGAATAGTACTAGTATTATCACAAAATATTTTAACATGATCAAAGTGTAAATCATAGTCAAGGAGAGTATGTTTCATCCAAAGAACTTGTGCACAACAAGCTCCGGCTGCAACATACTCCGCCTCGGCGGTTGATAGGGCTACCGAATTTTGCTTTTTGGAAGACCAAGATACAAGACAATTACCTAAGAATTGACATGTTCCACTTGTGCTCTTCCTATCTACCCTACAACCCGCATAGTCGGCATCCGAAAAACTAGTCATAGAAAATTGGCCGTTTTCGGATACCACAAACCCATTTCAATAGTGCCCTTAAGGTATCTAATTATGCGTTTAACCGCTATTATGTGAGACTCTTTAGGACAAGATTGAAAACGTGCACAAAGACAAACGGAAAACATAATATCCGGCCTACTAGCCGTCAAATAAAGCAAACTACCAATCATGCTTCTATAAAGTTTAATGTCTACACTTTTACCTTGTTCATCCTTGTCAAGCTTTGTAGTTGTTGCCATGGGAGTTTTGCTTACTTTCGATCCTTCAAGCCCAAACCTTTTGATTAGTTCCTTTGTGTACTTGGCTTGATTGATGAAGATCCCATCCTTCTTTTGCTTGATTTGGAGTCCAAGGAAATAGTTGAGTTCACCCATCATAGACATTTCGAATTCATCCTTCATGCTTGATTCAAAAGCTTGGCAAAGAGATTCATTAGTAGAACCAAAAATAATATCATCCACATAAATTTGCACAATAAGAATATCTTTTTCTACATGTTTTGTAAACAAGGTTGTATCAATTTTACCTTTCTTAAAACCATTTGAAGTCAAAATGAAGAAAGTCTTTCATACCAAGCCCTAGGGGCTTGTTTTAAACCATAAAGAGCTTTATCTAATTTAAAAACAAAATCCGGATGTGTAGGATCAACAAACCCGGGGGGTTGTTCAACATACACCTCCTCTTCAATAAATCCATTTAGAAAAGCACTTTTAACATCCATTTGAAATAATTTGAAATCTTTATATGAGGCAAATGCTAGTGTCATCTGTATGGCTTCAAGCCATGCTACGGGTGCAAAGGTTTCTTCAAAATCGATTCCTTCGATTTGAGTGTAACCTTGGGCAACTAACCTAGCCTTGTTTCTAACTACATGACCCGATTCATCCAACTTGTTCTTAAAGATCCACTTAGTACCAATTGTTGGTCTATCGTGGGGCCTAGGAACAAGGTGCCAAACTTGGTTGCGCTCAAATTGATTGAGCTCCTCTTGCATGGCTAGCAACCAATATGAATCGGCCTCGGCTTCGAGGACATTTTTGGTTCAATATGAGAAATGAATGCATAGTTACCACAATAGTCATGAAGTCTAGAGCGAGTAGTTACCCCTTTTGATACTTCACCTATGACGAGGGTCCTTGGGATGATGTGGATTGTATCTCCAATCCTTTGGTAGTGGTTGAGTAGGCTCCACCTCATGTGTTTGATTTTCATTTCCTTGTGCCTCTTCCACTTTAGCTTTGCTCCCTTCATTATCCTTTGGTTTGTCTCCCATAGTAGAAGCATCCTCCAAGGTCACTTTCTCCATACCTTCATCCAATGCATCTATTTCTACAACATTCTTAACAAACTTGTTAGATTCCTCAAACTTAACATGAATAGACTCTTCAATAGTCAATGATGATCTAATGAAAACTCTATAAGCCTTACTAGTATTTGAGTAACCTACAAAAATAGCCTCATAAGATTTAGGATCAAATTTTCCTAAATTATCTTTTGCGTTTAAAACAAAACATTTGCATCCAAAAACTTTAAAATAGGAAACATTAGGTTTTCTAGAAAAATACATTTCAAAAGAAGTTTTAGTAGTATTTTTGCACAAGAAAACACGATTTGATATATAGCATGATGTATTTACGGCCTCGGCCCACAAATAATGTGGTAGACCATATTCACTTAGCATTGTCCTAGCCATCTCTGTAATGTTCTATTTTTCCGTTCAACTACTCCATTTTGTTGTGGAGTTCTAGGACAAGAAAGTTCATGCTTTATTCCATGTTCATCACAAAAAGTGGTAAAGGGTTGGTTAATGAATTCACCTCCTCTATCACTTCTTATTCTCAAAATCAAAGAATCCTTTTCTTTTTCTACTCTTTTCTTAAAAGTTTGAAAATAAGAAAATGCTTGGCTTTTATGTTCAAGAAAGAAAACCCAAGTAAACCTTGAAAAATCATCAACCAAAACATAAGCAAATCTATTCCCACTTAGACTTTTAGTTTGTGTAGGGCCAAATAGATCCATATGGATTAACTCCAAAGGACGTGATGTCATGATATCCTTAATTGACTTGAAAGAAGACTTAGTTTGTTTCCCAAATTGATATGCGTCACAAACTCGGTCCTTTTCAAAATTCAAGCAAGGAATACCTTTCACCATTTCCTTTGTGTTTAACCTAGAAATGTGATCAAAAGAAATATGCCCTAATCTCCTATGCCACAACCAAGAGTCATCATCGAGGGCTTTCAAACAAGTAATATTACAAGACATATTTAACATATCAATCATATAAATATTACTTTCACGAAAACCGGAAAATACACAAACATTAGAAGTTCTATCAATTACTTTACAAGCAACATTATCAAAAACAATATCAAAACCTTTATCACAAAGTTGACTAACACTCAAGAGATTATGCTTGAGGCCATCAACTAAAACTACATTTTCAATTAAAGGAGAGGTGCCAAGTTTTACATTACCAATACCGATGATTTTACCCTTGGCGTCATCTCCGAAGGTGACGGTGCCACCTTCATGATATCTTGATAGGGTTGCAAAGTTGTTGATGTCCCAAGTCATGTGCCTTGAGCAACCGCTATCAAGATACCACAATCCTCTACGTCGTTGGGATTTGGAAAGTACCTACATCATTTAACATAATAGTTGATTTTGGTACCCAAACTTTCTTGGGTCCTTTAAAGTTAGTGCCTCGAACCCAAACATTGTGACGTGATACATTTAACCTATCATAGCAAAAATTGGCTAAGTGCCCTTTCCGTCCACAATGTGAACATGAGAACACTCTACCATACATGAATGCATGATGTGTATGTGTAGTGTGAGCATGTTTTGGGGTTTTGCCATGTTGTTTAGGTTGTGTAGCATGAACATGAACATGAGCATGAGCATTTTTCTTTGGGGCTTGTTTCTTAGGAAACATAGCCTCAATTTTCTTTTTGTTAAACTCACAATCTTTCAAAACAATACTTAAAGAATCTAATCTTTCCTTAAGCATAGAAACTTCATTTGTATCAATTAGTGGGGCCTTACCTTTGCAAGAAATCTTATATTTTTCAAAATCATTTTTGGTAGTGGCCAAAGTGGAAACCAAATCATCTTTTCCTTTGTAAGAGTAAAAACTTGAAGACTTAAAGATTCATTTTCCTTTTTCATTTTAAGATACTTTTTCTTTAAGAAATCATAGTTTTGTGACAACTCAACAAAAGCCTCTTCTAACACATCCATAGAAAGTTCATTATCATGAGAAGGGGAAGAGGTTACCTTGCTTGTGCCTTCATTAGCCATGAAGCACATGTTGGCGGTGTCTATTTCTTCCTCGGATTCGGTCTCCGAATCTCAAGTTGCCTTCATAGCCTTCTTCTTGTAAGGCTTCTTTGAAGTGGAGGGCTTAGCTTTGTCCGGACACTCCGCCACAATGTGTCCGGGCTTTTGGCAATTGAAACAAGTGATCTTTCTTTCTTCTTTGCCTCCTTGCCATCTTCTTCTACCTTGGTACTTCGCCTTGTTGTACATCCTCCGGACATTCTTAACAAGGAGTGAGAGCTCCTCATCATCTTCTTCTTCATCGTCTTCATCGGAGTGTGTAGCTTGACTCTTGAAGGCGATAGTCTTCTTTTTGGAAGGAGCCATATCCTCCCTTGCTTTCCTTTCCATCTCATGGGTTTTGAGGTTCCCAATGAGACCTATGAGCTCCATCTCTTCATTGTCGTTGAGTTCCTTCAAGGTTGTAGCTTTAACTTCCCATGAAGGAGGAAGAGCTCGGATGATCTTCCTTACTCTTTGATCATTGTTGATATCTTCACCTAAAGAAGAGAGTCCATTAGTAATCTTGGTAAATCTTGTAACCATATCATCTATGGTTTCATTTTCTTGCATGCTAAATGTTTCATATTGAGACCGAAGAAGGTCAATCTTAGCCTTCTTTACTTGTGAGGTCCCTCATGAGTGACTATCAAGAGTGACCAAATCTCAAATGCGGACTTGCAATGTATAACCCTAGCTATGTCATCATCATTTAGGGCTTGAAGAAGTGCATAGTGAGCTTTGGCATTGGCATCGAATTCCTTAGTCTCTATTTCGGACCAAGTGGATTCGTCACCGGGGGATACACTAAAGGACTTAGTCACGGCCTTTGCAACTCGGCTACCTAGAGATTGCAAAAACACGGTCATCTTAACTTTCCATATGGGAAAGTTAAGTCCATCAAACTTAGGAGGGGTCTTAATTCCATCGGCCATTTTTACTATATGAATATGAATGAAATTATTAGCAAATTAGGATCTTCTCTAAGGTTGTTAAACCAAATCCTAGAGTCCAAGCTCTGATACCAATTGAAAAACACCTAGAGGGGGGGTGAATAGGTGTGAATGCTAATCTAATGATCTTTTTAAACTTTAATAAAATGAGTGATGCACCGATCTCTCAAAACACGACTAAGAGCCGAATACCCCTTGCGAGGTTCTGAACTCCTTCCTCCCAATTCCCCTAGATACGGGTTAGAGGTGCGCAATGCAACCGTGTTGTATGAGATATGATCGAACAAGTAAAGGATGAAAAGCTATGATGAAATATACACAAGCAATATAGCAAGTAAAGTGATCAAGACAAGATTGCACAAGTAAAGGGTTAGTTCTCAAGCAAATAATTCAAGACAATATAAAGTAAGAGAAATTGTAAGCAAGAATGACGCAAAGGCAATCGCAAACAAGATGATTTGTTTCGAGGTTCGAGCCACCGCTCTACTCCCCGCCTTCACCTCCGTGAAGGGTTTCCACTATCCACCGAGGATGCCTTTACAATTTGGTCTACCGAAGACCGAGCACCGAGCTCCACCAAGTACAAAGGACCTCTACCGAAGAGGTTGCTCCACAAGGAAAGGATTACAAGAACAAAGTGATCACAACAAGATCACTACACTCTTTCTCAAACTCTTTTACAAACACTCTCACTTCAATTACAACTTCACTATAGAATGAGTATAGGATTTTTGGCTCTATGAAGTGTGGTGAGAAAAACTTCAGTTGTAGAGTGATATTAGCAATCAAACACAACTGAAAAACTAGCTCAAAAAGAATTAAAATGAAAGCTTTAAACTCTTTCTTTTCTCTTTTGAAAACAAAGCAAACTTGAGGATTTTTCTAAGTGATATGCAAGAGAGACTTCTCCTCTATTTATAGGCTTAAAAATAGGTTAAAAACAATTTCTTTTTGTCTTATTTTCTCTGAAAAAGCTCCCCAACAAATCTCCAAAAATCTGTTAAAGCTGAAAAAGAAACAGATTTTTCAGAACTGCCCAAAGAGGAAAGAGCCGTTGCCTTGTTGCAGGCTTGGCGGTCGACCGGTCCGGTCGACCGCCAGCCCTGCTGGAAAGAGCCGTTGGCTCTCGGTCGACCGGTCCGGTCGACCGACCCAAAAGGAGGAAACACAGTTTCCTTCTTCCGGTCGACCGGTCCGGTCGACCGAAATATCCCGAGAGCAATCTGCTCTCCGTCGGTCGACCGGTCCGGTCGACCGACGGACATGCACAAACAGTGCATGTCCAGACACATCGCCGGTCGACCGGGCCGGTCGACCGATGTTGCCTGAAACTGAAAAACTGGGCTGTTTTGAAGATGGAATTTTTGTAAAAATATTTTAATAATACCAATAGTTAAGTATTATGCAGAAAATAGTTATACACATGTTTTAAACAAGTTTTTCAGGATATAAAGCTTTGGTACATGTATATATAAACTAAGGCATAAAACTTAGAAATAACCATTTTCAAAACATAGGAAATATATGAAACAAGTGTGTGTGCAAATCCTAGAGCCAAATTTCCTATATTCAAACTTTAACATTCTAAACTTACAAACTTCTAAAAGACTTCAAAGCAATGCTTCAAGATGGGCTATCTTCACTTGATCTTCAATTTTGCATCTTGAGCCCAATTGGAGTTGACTTGAGTCCAAAACCTTGTATTTGTGAGAGAAGACTTCTAGTATGAATAGAAATCTGAAAACACACTTAAACAACAAATGTTATTAGTACAAATAACTAATATGTTTTGTAATCATCAAAATACACTAAACAAGGGTGATTGTAACCTTAGGCCAACAACTTCTTCATTATGAATGCCTAGGAATTCTTACTCAGTTCCATATATCTTCTCAAAGCTTAGGTCAACACTTTCCCTGGAGATGTGTAATTAACCAAAATATCCCTAGTTGGTTCATCCAAACACATGAGTTCTTCTTCGAAGAGGTTTTTAAAGAGTATATCAATAGGAGTTCTTGAATTATATTCTCATGCGATATATTATTGGTTGGCTCAGCGAAAGTGAAGATATTCAAATCAAATTTTCTTTTTTTAAAGGGGACACTAAAATTAGGATCTCTGACATATGCCTTATCATTAAGATAATCACATTCATTTTTAAATAATTCATCAAGAAACAGGGACTCATTCTCTATACCTTCACTTTCTTCATCACAATTATTTTCAACAAAGTTTACCTCAAATGTTTGGTCTCTTATCTTACGAGGTTGTTTTTTAAGGTTGAAGACATTGACTTCTCTAGTCATGTCCCCAAAGGTTAATCTCATAGACCCATTCCTACAATTAATAATAGCATTGGCAGTAGTAAGGAATGGGCGCCCTAGGATAACAGGAGTTTGAGCCCTAGGATTGGACACAGGTTGTGTCTTAAGAACTATGAAATCAACTTGGAAGATAAACTCCCCAACCCGGATAAGGACAACTTTAATTTTCCCCTTTGGAACTTTCACAGAACGGTCAGCCAGTTGGACAGTGACTCGAGTTGGACTAAGATTGTCCAACCCGAGTTGTTGATAAACTGAGAATGGAAGCAGGTTGATACTTGCTCCCAAATCAAGAAGTGCGTGACTAATCTCGGCATGTCCTATAGTGCAAGCAATGGTGGGACAATTCGGATCCTTGTACTTGACAGGGATCGGACCCGATAGTAGCTCACTAATGTTAGTGGCTAAGAAGACTTTCTTGGTATATTAGCCTTTCTTTTCTTGGTGCACATATCCTTAAGAAATTTTGCATAGGATGGGACTAGTTACATGACATCAAGGAGTGGCACATTTATCTTAACTTGATTAAATATCTCAATTATCTTATCCATGTGTGGATTTTGCTTGTTGTTCTTTAGCCTATTAGGAAATGGTACTATAGGCTTGTACACCTGACTGTTTGACTTATCTGTTTTCAGATTCGTATGATTTGGAAGGATTGGGACTAGATGAGGTGGATGCTGGAGTGTGATTGTGCTGACTGGGATTGGGTGGTGTTGACACTTGGTTATCAACTTTCTTTCTCGACCTCAATGTATGAACAACATTACATTGATTCAATAATTGAACCTCAACCAAATGAGCTTGTTGTGAATTCCTAGGATTCATAATTGGTTGACTGGGCAAGGTACCCTTTTGCCCCTCATGTTGTGGATTGGCTAAGTGGCTTATTTGACCCTCTAGCCTCTGTATTGTTAGCATGAGGGAATCTTAGTTTTTCATGTACCTTTCCATATTTCTCTCAAAGTCAGTCATTCTCCTTTTAAGCTGAGGATTCTGAAAGGAGGGTTGTGGAGCTTGGTTGGGAAAATTTTGTTGATAATGTGAAAAATTGTTGGGAGAATTGTGAGGGTGATTTGGAAAGTTGGGTTGATGATTGGAAGAATTATTGGAATGATAGAAGTGGCTTGCATGGTTTGACCGTGGGTGGTCATTATTTTGTTGGCTCCATGAGAAATTTGGGTGATTTCTCCAGCCAGGATTGAACATTAGAGCGTAGGGATCATTGTTCGGCCTTTAAAAAGCCGCATTCATCAGTTCAGAAAGGTGTTGTTGAGCTTGAAATACAGGACACTCCTAAAACATATGATTCATGGCCTGACAGTAAGTACAACCCAGAATTGGAAATTGGTTCGGGCTGACTTGATTGACTGGACTTAGTTCCTTAGTTTCTAAAGCTTCCAGTCTTCTCGCTAGGTTAGCTAACTTAGCCTCGTTAGCTATGGATGATTCAATTGAATGGAGACATCCTTTTGAAGAGATAGAGTTTGAATTCCTAGAGCTTTCACTAGTTGGTTCCCATTGGATGGTATTTTCAGCTAAATTCTCATATAAATCTCATCCTTCATTCTCATCTTTCTGCAAGAATCCCCCTTGGCACATGCTTTCTAATAGGGTCTTGGTTGAGTTGTCTAAACCGTCATAAAGAATTTGGCATTATCGCCATTTCTCTATTCCATGATGTGGACATTGGACAAGGAGGTCTTTGAAGCATTCAAAGTACCTCCAAAACGGTTCACTAGGTTCTTGCTTAAACTGCATGATGTTTTTCCTTACGAGAGCTGTCTTATGATTTGGATAGAATTTCTTCAAGAAGACCTTTATGGAACCATCTCAGGATGTGATAGAGCTGGCCGCTAAGCTGTATAGCCATTTCTTGGCTAAGTCCTTAAGAGCGAAAGGGACAAATCTCAACCTAATAGCATCATCTGCAAGGTGTGGGATTTTCATCATTAAGCATACATCTTCAAATTCTCTTATGAAGAAATAAGCATCTTCGGACTCTAAGCCATGAAACTTAGAGAGTGCGTGGATGAATTGTGGCTTAAGCTCAAAGTTGTGTTCACCAACCGATGGAAGTTAGATGCAGGATGGAAGTGAGGTTCTAATGGGATAGAACCTATCCTGCAAAGATGTCGGTTGAGACATAACCGAATCTAGTCTTGGTTCGAACTTGGGTGGTGATGTGTTTCTAGTTAACCTAGATAAATTAGGGTCCCTTGACCACACTTGCATACACAAATACAATCACAAACAAGTTCACCAATAGTCAAGAAGAGAAAACAACCAAGCCTAGTCTATGGTAACCTTGACCTAGACAACTCCTAACTGGTTGATTTTTCACAGGAGGTATAATGCAGACTTTGACCACAAGCTAATCAGCCAGGTCAGGGCAAGATTGGTGGGAGGTATCCGCGCAAAAGCGACGGGCCTAATTAAGCCAAACCACCAGCTTTCGGGGTTTCGCCCCTCAACTCCTTTCCTAGACACTGATTTGCAGTAGTCAAATTCCAACACCTTCCCCTTAGGATAATCTCCTAGTGAGTTTGAGATGTCTCTAAGGCCAACGTCTATCAGATTTTACTTAGGCTTAGGTTGTGCGTGCTTGGAAATGGTTTGTGGGCTAAGGAAGGGTAATGACTTTCCCACCTTATCTTGATTTTGGTTTTGCCCTTAGAGTTAATTGTGCAAAGTGTACAAGATATAAAAAAGTAGCATTCAAAAGAAAATATTACTCAAGAATGTTTCTTATACTATATGCTATGCATACGTACCTTATCTTTAGCTATCTTCAACAGTAATTGTAAAGTAAACGTAATTAGACAAATATCTGGAATGTAAGTCTAAACGTTTTTTAAGCAATTAACAATCACTCAAATTACTGTTGGATTAAAACAGGGATTGTGAAAAGCAGATATAGCACACACAAAAACTTAATTTTTGCAAGCAATATATCCTACAAAAAAGAGTTTTAGTAGTCCAACAAAAATTTCAACTTTTGCACTAGCAATTTCTTGAAATTATGTTTCCTACTTTCGAGAGTAGGGGCACAGAATAGCAAGTCTTCTCCTACAAATCTTGAATGCTAAATCTAAATGCTGACATCCCTGAAAAAAGACACCAAACTTGTAAAAAAAAACAAATACACCGTTCCCTCCCCGGCAACGGCGCAAAAATTTGATTGAAAAATGAAAGAGCAAGGATTTACCGCGTAGCTTTGGGCTAACGGGTCGTGTCCACGAGGAGGAATGCAATAGAATCTTTTCGGTGTTTTTGTTAAATAACAAAGAGTGTAGTTGGTGTCTTTCTTTTAAGTTAAAAAAGGAATGGAGAGAAGAGAAGTGACTTAAAGAAAAACTCAAAATTTAGAGAAGGCTTTGGAAAAGGTGAATTTTGTATAAAGCTTGAAAAGTGATTTGTTATTTTTTTATAAAGAAGAAAATTTAGGCTCACTATCTCACTACTCAATGATGTGTTCTTCTATTGAAATCCTTAGTGCCTCAACTTGATCATAGGCAAAAACTCAAGCTTTAGTTTTAAAAGTTTTAAGCAAAGCAAATAAGATTGTTTGGAAAAGTTTAATTCTTTTTCTTAAGAAATCCACTTGAACTGAATGTTAAATCATCAAGTTTTAATTAAGTATGAAATAAAAGCAAGTTCAAGTGATATTTTAAAAGAAGTAGAAGTTTAAAAATTCAGACCCATCCTCATGTGCCTTCAAGAACACTTTCAAAAAGAAAGACTTAGTTTAGGCATGCAAATGATTTCATTAGGTCTTTTACATCAAAGCCATTAAAAAACACGAGGGATCGAAGAGAGGGACTATAGTGAGCCCAGAAAATAAGTGTACCTACTCATGAATAATACAAAAATAGACATGAAAATAACACAAGACATACCCGTGAATTGGAGTGGAAGAGGGGAAAGCTTGATCCTTTATTGATGTCACTTCAATCTTCAGATTACAATCACTCAGTTCCTCTCTCTCACTGGTATTTGGACTAAACTATACATTAAAGAACAGAGATACAACTTCTCTACACTATCTAACAAAGAGCCTAAAGCTTAAAAAATGAGCAAGAAATTTAATCCTAGTCCTCGCTAATTTTTCAGTACAAAATTCTGCCTTTTATAGACAAAAACCCAGAGGGAAAGGAGTGAGGAGATCAGGGGATCAAACACGCCCCTTATCTCTACCAAAGAGCCGCGAATTCGCAGCTCTAGCCACGGATCCGCGGCCAGGATGTGGCCAATTGACCACATCCATGTGGGGATCTGATTGGCGTGGGATTTTGCCCCCTTTTGTCTGGCTGGATTTGCTATTTATCTTCGATTCTGATCTGATCTTTGGTGATTCTCAAGCTAACCGATTTGGATTCTGATTAAATCAAATTAATCAGTTTCCAACCTCCCTGATTTGCCATAATCTGCCCTAATTTACTAATTTCAAATTAATTCTGAATTAAATCAGAATTTGATAGGCTTTTGGGCTCGCTTCTCTTCCCTTTCCTTAAGTAATGGGCCTGCACTTTATAAAGAAAAAATAGGACTTATTAATATGATTTATTTAGATAATAAGCATGGTAATGTGACAATATGTATGCAATATATGTGACCGATCACACCCCCACACTTATCTTTTGCTCGCCCTTGAGCAAAACATCAAAACTAATTCAACTCAATTATTAGACCACTTTCGCAGGTCACTCGATTGCACTGAGCATGTGCAACAAGCCGTTAAACCTCTAGATTACCCCTAGAGGATGAGTTTTATCTCGTGAGGGTTTTCAGTGGATTGCACCCACAAAATCTATAAAGAAAAAGAAAAAAGTTAGTATTTTCGAAAAGCATTTTGAAAAGAGAAAATATTTGAAAAGAGAAAATATTTGTGAGAGTTTAAGTAATCTATAAGTTATAGGAATATCAAATTTTTCATTCCTAAACTTAGTCTCTATTCAGAAACATGTCATCAATCAAAGTAAGGAGTCAAATTGTATTTCTCATCTAGTCTATTACTTTACCCTGAGTCATATGCACCATCGTGATTGTTTAGTTTGACTAAAGGTTCTTTAGCATTAACTCCTATGCCTTATTTATATTTATTTTTGGTGGTATTTATTCCTCAATTCCATTAGGCTTTCTAATCTGCCTATGTAACGAGCCTTTAGTCGGTGACACCAAAATCGGACAGTTTTAGGGCACCAGGTGATAAAACACCCCTAAGGACTTAAACACTCAAGCAGATAAGGCCACGAAACTAAGGATTTTTATTTATAAAATGTACCCCTTTTAGGCGTGAATATTTATGCTTCATGAGGCACAAATACCCAGTTTAATCAGAGGATTTATATATATTTTTTCCAAGCTTATCTAATTATCTTTTGCATAAATACCAAGGCTTGCTTAGTCCAAAGCACCTAGCTAATCAATAATTAGATTTGTTTATTTTTTTTATACATATATAGTTTTTTTCCTTTTTTTCTTTTTTTTTATAAGGCATAAGAGTCTTTGTTTTTGAACTCTAAGTGTGTAAGTGTATAAAGTGTGCATATTTCATCAAGGTAAAGATCAAGACTAAATTACTTTCACAAATTTTCTTCCTAACCCCAAAAATCAAACAAGTCATCTTATTTTGACCAAGTGTAAGAAATCCTAATTATGATTTTCCTATTCCTTAAAATTAACTTCATTTCTTACAAAATATATCAAAATATTGTTCTTACCTTTCAAAAAGTTTATATATATATATATATATATATATATATATATATATATATATATATATATATATATATATATATATATATATATATATATATATATATATATATATATATATATATATATATATATATATATATATATATATTTCTTTGTTTTTTTAGTTATATTAGTCATGTTAGAACCCTCCCCCACACTTAACTCATGCATTGTCCCCAATGTATGAAAGAAATGTATAGATGCATGAAATGAAATGTAAAAGAGGTGCATATATTATACAAAAATATGTACAACATCAAGTTTCTCCCACACCTAGATCATTTTCAGTCTCATCCCTCTAGCCTCTTCCCATCATTCCAATGGGTCCTCTTTAAAGGCCATAGTCAAGAGGCTAATTTTATTGTCATTTTAGCTCGCTTCCTCCCCAGTCTCACCTTCTTTAGGTGTTTCTTCCTCATATTATTACATTCATTATTCAAAAATTATTCTCCACCACACTTCTCAGTTGGAACTTCTTCATTATGAATGCCTAGGAATTCTAACTCAGTTCTATATATCTCCTCAAAGCTTAGGTCAACACTTTCCCTGGAGATATGTAATTAACCAAAATATCCCTAGTTGGTTCATCCAAACACATGAGTTCTTCTTCGAAGAGGTTTTCAAAGAGTATGTCAATAGGAGGTTCTTGAATTATATTCTCATGAAATATATTATTGGTTGGCTCAGCGAAAGTGAAGATATTCAAATCAAATTTCCTTTTTCTAAAGGGGACTCTAAAATTAGGATCTCTGACATATTCCTTATCATTAAGATAATCACATTCATTCTTAAATAATTCATCAAGAAACAGAGACTCATTCTCTATACCTTCACTTTCTTCATCACAATTATTTTCAACAAAGTTTACCTCAAATGTTTGGTCTCTTATCTTACGAGGTTGTTTTTCTAGGTTGAAGACATTGACTTCTCTAGTCATGTCCCCAAAGGTTAATCTCATAGACCCATTCCTACAATTAATAATAGCATTGGCAGTAGCAAGGAATGGGCGCCCTAGGATAACAGGAGTTTGAGCCCTAGGATTGGACACAGGTTGTGTCTTAAGAACTATGAAATCAACTTGGTAGATAAACTCCCGACCCGGATAAGGACATCTTTAATTTCCCCCATTGGAACTTTCACAGAACGGTCAGCCAGTTGGATAGTGACTTGAGTTGGACTAAGATTGCCCAACCCGAGTTGTTGATAACTGAGAATGGAAGCAGGTTGATACTTGCTCCCAAATCAAGAAGTGCATGACTAATCTCGGCTTGTCCTATAGTGCAGGCAATGGTGGGACAACCCGGATCCTTGTACTTGACAGGGATCAGACCCGATAGTAGCTCACTAATGCTAGTGGCTAAGAAGACTTTCTTGGGTATATTAGTCTTTCTCTTCTTGGTGCACATATCCTTAAGAAATTTTGCATAGGATGGGACTTGTTGGATGGCATCAAGGAGTGGCACATTTATCTTAACTTGATTAAATATCTCAATTATCTTATCCATGTGCAAATTTTGCTTGTTGTTCTTTAGCCTATTAGGAAATGATACTATAAGCTTGTACACCTGACTGGTTGACTTATCTGTTTCAGATTCGTCAGATTTGGAAGCATTGGGACTATATGAGGTGGATGCTGGAGTGTGATTGTGCTGACTGGGATTGGGTAGTGTTGACACTTGGTTATCAACTTTCTTTCCCGACCTCAATGTATGAACAACATTACATTGATTCAATGATTGATCCTCAACCTAATGAGCTTGTTGTGAATTCCTAGGATTTATAATTGGTTGACTGCGCAAGGTACCCTTTTGCCTCTCATGTTGTGGATTGGCTAAGTGGCTCATTTGACCCTCTAGCCTCTGTATTGTTTGCATGAGGGAATCTTGGTTCTTCATGTACCTTTCCATATTTCTCTCAAAGTCAGTCATTCTCCTTTTAAGCTGAGGATTCTGAAAGGAGGGTTGTGGAGCTTGGTTGGGAAAATTTTGTTGATAATGTGAAAAATTGTTGGAGAATTGTGAGGGTGATTTGGAAAGTTGGGTTGATGATTGGAAGAATTATTGGAATGATAGAAGTGGCTTGCATGGTTTGACCGTGGGTGGTCATTATTTTGTTGGCTCCATGAGAAATTTGGGTGATTTCTCCAGCCAGGATTGAACATTACAGCGTAGGGATCATTGTTAGGCCTTTAAAAAGTTGCATTCATCAGTTCAGAAAGGTGTTGTTGAGCTTGAAATACAGGACACTCCTCAAACATATGATTCATGGCTTAATACAACCAACAAGTGTAGCCGAATTCTCCGTGAAGGGCTCTGGACTAACTCCTCTTGATTCCCCTAGATAAGGGTTGAGGTGCTATATGAAGCTCTTATGGTTAAGTATAAGTGAGGCACATACAAGCAATCCAAGCATATAAGAGATATAGCAATATGAATGATGCAAGGCATAACACAAGCAATATGAATGATATGAAATGAATGATGCTTTGCACAAAATAAAGAGAGAGAGAGTTAGAGAGTCAAAGGATCAAACGCAAACATAATGATATGTTCCGAGGTTCGAGCCACTAGCTCTACGTCCCCGCCTTCACCGAGAAGGATTTCTAATCCACTATACTCCCACCAAGGGAACCTCCACCGAGGAGGATTTGTTACAACACAAGAAGTACCGAACTCCTCTCTCAAACACCGCCTCACAACCGAGGGGTAGGCCCGTAGCCAAACAACCACAAACACCTTTACCGAAGAGGGTTATAAACCAAACTCCACCTCTCACTAGAGGGAGCAAACCAATCACCCGATCAACCTCTACCAAAGAGGGATACAACAAAAGCAAGAGTGTTCACAACTTGGAGGCTACAACAACCTCAAACAATCTCTTTTTTCACAAACAAGGATCCTAATAGATTAGGACAGAAGATATAGCTCAAGTGGAAAAACTAAGTGTTTGGAAAACAAAAACTCAAAGAAAACACTTGGAAAAACTCTTTGTAAATGATAGAATTGAAGAACAAAACAAATCTCCCAAATTTCTATATTCTTTGATTTTCCCAAACCCTAAAACACAGAACCAATTTGGAAGTTTAAAGCCCAAAAACACTTTTGAAAACTTATTTTAAACACTAGAGAAACTCTGGAATTTTTCTTGTCAAAAATCTTATTAAAATCCCCAAAGAGATGGGGTATTTATAGCCCGCAGAAAATTATAGCCGTTGGCAGCAGAAACTGCCAAAAATGAACTACCGGTCGATCGACCGGCCAACGGTCACTTTTTGACCGCAGGCAGCTACCGGTCGACCGGGCGGTCGACCGTCCCCAGAACCAGAGAGCAACGGCTCTCTTGCCGGTCGACCGCTCGGTCGACCGGGAGAAACCCGAGAGCAACCTGCTCTCAGTCGGTTGACCGTGCGGTCGACTGGCTTATGGGTAAGCCAGCGTGCACGTATCCGTGCACGTCGGTCGACTGGCTACTTGGTTCGGTCGACCGTCCAGTCGACCGACCTAGTCTGGCAGCAGCAATTCTGGTCAGAAAAATATGTAATTTTCAATCCTAAAAATTCCCATAAAATCTCTAAAATTACACAAAAATAGTTTTATCATTTTATTTTGAAATATAAACTTGTGATAAAAATTTCATCACAAATAACAAATATTTTGAAACATTTTTGTGTCTTATCATTTTTACCAAAAATCAAAAACTGTATTTTCTAAAACTTGGATTTTTGAATTGAAAATACATTTTGTCCAAGACTTATCCAAATACAAAAACATGATATTAAACAACATTTAGACATGATGTATATGGATAAAATCCTATATACATGAAACATATATATATATATCCATGTTTTTGTCTTTAATTTCAAAATATGTTTTGTTAAAAAATACCAAAACATAAAACACATGAAATAGACTATCAAACTAAGTTTGTCTAAGAAGTTGAAGCATGCATGTATATAGAACAAATCTAATATACATTAAACCATGTAAACTTGTTTGATCTATCTATTCATGAAACCAAGATCGGTTAAACCAAAAACAGAAAAACCGAAAACCAATGTTCAAAACATGAAACGTGTGTGTTGTGAACTTGAGTATATCATACTATTCTAATCTTTACAAATGGATCTAAAACTCAAATTAAACTAGGTACCGATGTCTTCTTGTAGAGCGCCGTCTCCAAGCCGACTCGATCCAAAACTTCGTGATCCACCGAGCTTGACTCTAATGAGTGCTATATATGATCTTGTCGCTCGGGCTCTTGAATCACTATGTGAAAACTTCCAAACCATCTTTGTTGAAGCTAATCATCTACTAACATCTTGATTAATGATCTGAAACTAAAATCACAAGATTATTAGTACACATAACTACATGAGTTAATCATCATCAAAACTAGAGTGGAAGGCCTCTGGGCCAACAATCTCCCCCTTTTTGATGATGACAAAACTAATGGAGTTATATATGCATGGATTTAAGTTAAGCTTCAGAGAAGCTCCCCTTAACTCATGCATAAACAAATAAACTAATAAACATAAATATAAGCAATGTATGTACATAAACATGTATGTGCATCAACATGCATAAAACACATAAACATGCATAAACACAAATTATTCTCCCCCTTTTTGTCAATCATCAACAAAGGGGTAAACAATCAAAACAAAACAAAATCTTCTCCCCTTTTTAATACAAAGAAACAATCATCAATAAGGAGGTAAAAGCAAAACCAAATCAATAAATATTTCTCCCCCTTTTTGTTCGAAACAATGAATCAACAAAGGGGTTAATAAAGACAATGTTCTCCCCCTTTTTGTCTAAAACAAAAACAAAACCAAATAGGGGTGACAATCAATTAAGGTACCAATTGAAAATATGTCAAAATAGCATCTTGATACCAATTGAAAGTGAACATAGATCAATAAATAAACGGTATATGCTATATACATTTATGAAGAGGAAGACGCTAAGTTAACTTCCCTACATACATGCATTACATGAAGAAAGGATGACAAGCCCTAATTCACATAATACATAATATGCAATGCATAAGAGGAGATGTGAAGCTCCCCCTACACACGTGTATCGCATAAAGAAGAGTTGTCAAGCTCCTCAATACAAGATACACTCAACATGAATCTATATGTAGAAGAGATGTTAAGCTCTCCTTGCATATAGGCAATACAAATCAAAACTTTTGTATTTATCTTTAAACAAAAATTTTTATTTTTGATATCAATTTTGAAAACAATGATCAAACTTATTGATACCAATTTTAAAACATATTCAAATAAATATCTTGATATCAAAAGAGAGTATTTTTCCTTTTATGTATATGATATCAAATGAAATGACTATTTTCTATCATAAAGTAAGGGAACAAAATACCAATTGAAATATGAAATCGAATTTTCTCCCCCTTTATGAAAAACTAACAAAAACAATGCGTAAGCTCGAATTAAGATACCAATTGAAAGCTAAATCAATTGAAACAAAGATGAAGCTCAAGCTTAGCATAAACAAAATATATATATGTATGAAAAATTTAATATCAATCGAAATTGATACTATTGGAATTGAAAGCATACATACATACAAACATATATGAGTATACAAGAAAGGTCAAAATTGATACCAATTGAAAGAATCCAATGATACCACTTGAAACAACAATAATAATTAAGTGTATATCTTGTTGGCCCAAGGTTACAATCAACCCATGTTTAGTGTATTTTGATGATTACAAAACATATTAGTTATTTGTACTAATATAAATTGTTGTTTAAGTGTGTTTCAGGTTTATATATTAAAGAGATGAATTCTTCCCTAAAGGAAGGTACATTGGACTCAAGACAAGTCAAATTGGGCTCAAAGTACAATATTGAAGATCAAGTGAAGATTACCCATGATGAAGTCTTGAAGACCTAGAAGTTTGTAAGTGTAGTTTTGTTAAAGATAGAATATGTGAAATTTGGCTCTAGGATTTGCACACACACTTGTTTTGAATGTTTCTATGTTTTTGAAAATGTTTATTTCTAAGTTTATGCCTTAGTTTATACATACATGTACTCAAAGCTTTTTATCTTCAAAAACATGTTTAAAACATGTATATAAACAAAGTTCAGCATAACACTTTATTCCAGAATTTTTTAAAGATTTTTTACAAATTTTTCTAACTCAAAAATCTGCCCAAAAATAACTATTTCAGGCAGACCGGTCGACCGGCAGTCGACCAGCTGCTGTGTCCAGACATGCACAGGCTGTGCATGTCTGTCGGTCGACCGACCTACATATCGGTCGACCGGAAAAGAGATTGTTGCTCTCTGTATCTTTTCGGTCGACCGGGTCGGTCGACCGATAGAAGGAAACTGTGTTTCCTTTGTTGGATCGGTCGACCGGCAGTCGACCGAAGCTCCAACGGCTCTTTTGCCAGCAGAGACCCGGTCGACCGGCAGTCGACCGGTAGGCCTGCAACAGCCATAACGGCTCTTTCTTCTTTTGGAATTTCTGAAAATCTGTTTTAGTTTTCTCTTTAACAGAGTTTTTAGGAGTTGTTGGGACTCTTTTTCTGATCAAATTAGCTGGAAAAATCAGAGTTTTAACCTATTCTCTCCCTATAAATAGTGGGGAATAGGCCTTAGTTATTTACCAAGAAAAAATACAAGTTTTCATAGTTTTCAAGAGAAAGAGAAAAATAGTTTAAAGCTTTCATTTCCATTCTTTCAAAATTGGTTTTTCAGTTGTTGTTTGATCTCTAATATCACTCTACAACTGAAGCTTTTCTCACCACACTTCATAGAGCCAAAAATTTCATATTCTTTCTATAGGTGAAGTTGTAAAAGAGTGAGAGTGTTTGTAAAAGAGTGTTGTGGTCTAGTTAAAGATCACTATTTGTAATTCTTGTTCTTGTGGAGACAAGCTCCTTGGTGGAGTTTCTTTGTAAGGTGAAGCTACGGGCTTGAGGTCTTTGAAGGCCTAACTTGTACGGGATCCTAAGGGGATAGTGGAAACCCTTCACGGAGGTGAAGGCGGGGACTAGAGCAACGGGCTCGAACCTCGAAACAAATCATCTTGTTTGCGATTGCCTTGGCGTTCTTCTTGCTTACTTTCTTGCTTTATATCACTTCCAATTTATTGCTTGAGAACTAACTTTTATTTGTGCAATCCTTATTTGTTTACTTTACTTGATATTTTACTTGTGGAATCTTGTGTTGCTATACTTGTTGTGTTACATTGTGAGTTTTTCATTTTCATCATCACACTTGGCATTGATCAATCACACCTCAATACAACACGGTTGCATTGCGCACCTCTAACCCATTTAAGGGGAATTGGGAGGAAGGAGTTCAGAACCTCGCAAGGGGTATTCGGCTCTTAGTCGTGTTTTTGAGAGATTGTTGCATCACTCATTTCATAAGTTTAAAAAGATCATTAGATTAGCAATTACACCTATTCACCCCCCCCTCTAGGTGTATTTCAATTGGTATCAGAGCTTGGACTCTAGGATTTGGCTTAACAACCTTAGAGAGATCCTCATATTGCTAATCATTTCATTCATTTCCACATAGTAAACATGGCCGATGGTATTAAGACACCCCCTAAGTTTGATGGACTTAACTTTCCCATATGGAAGGTTAAGATGACCGTTTTCTTGCAATCTCTAGGTAGCCGAGTTGCAAAGGCCGTGACTAAACAATTTAGTGCCCCCGATGGTGATGAATCTACTTGGTCCGAAATTGAGACCAAGGAGTTTGATGCCAATGCTAGGGCTCATTATGCACTCCTACAAGCCCTCAATGATGATGACATAGCTAGAGTCATCCATTGCAAATCCGCCTATGAGATTTGGACCCATTTGCTAGTAACACATGAGGGGACATCACAAGTGAAGAGGGCCAAGATAGACCTTCTTTGGTCCCAATATGAAAATTTTAGCATGCAAGAACATGAAACCATAGATGATATGGTTACTAAATTTACTAAGATTACTAATGGGCTTTCTTCTCTAGGTGAAGAGATCAACAACGACCAAAGGGTGAGAAAGATCATCCGGGCTCTTCCTCCATCATGGGAAGTGAAAGCTACAACATTGAAGGAACTCAATGATAAAGATGAGATTGAGCTCATCGGACTCATTGGGAATTTAAAAACCCATGAGATGGAGAGGAAGGCAAGGGAGGACATGGCACCCTCCAAGAAGAAGACTATTGCCTTCAAAAGTCATGCAACCTACTCCGACGAAGATGACGAAGAAGAAGATGACGAGGAGCTCTCACTTCTAGTCAAAAATGTCCGGAGGATGTACAACAAGGCAAAGTTCCAAGGACGGAGGAGATGGCAAGGAGGCAAAGAAGAGAGAAAGATCATATGCTTTAATTGCCAAAAGCCGGGACACATAGTAGCGGAGTGTCCGGACCAAGTGAAGCCATCTTCATCCAAGAAGCCATACAAGAAGAAGGCTATGAAAGCAACATGGGATGACGAAAGTGAATCCGAGGAGGAGATCGACACCGCCAACATGTGCTTCATGGCAAATGAGAGCACAAGCAAGGTAACCCCCTCAACTCTTCTTGATGATGATTTATCCATGGATGAGCTAGGAGAAGCATTTGTAGAACTTTCTCAAAATTATGACTTCATGAAGAAAAAGTACTTGAAAATGAAAAAGGATAATGAATCTTTGAATATTCAAGTGTTAAATCTTTCTAAAAAAATAATGACTTGCATTCTTCTTTAGTTTCCACTAAAAATGATTTTGAAAAATATAAGATTGCTTGTAAAGGAAAGACCCCATTTGTAGATTCTAATGAGATTGCCATGCTTAAGGAAAGAATAGACTCATTAGATGTTGTTTTGAAAAAGTGTAGTGAGTTTGAGAAGAAGAAGATGGAGAATATGTTTCCTAAGAAACAAGCTCCTAAGAAAAATATTCATCATGCTCATGCTCATGTACATGCTACACAACCTATGCATCATGGTAAACCCCCAAAGCATGCTCACACTTCACATACACACCATGCATTCATGTATAGAAAAGTGTACTCATGTTCACATTGTGGACGGAAAGGACACTTAGCTAATTTTGTTATGATAGACTAAGTGCATCACATCATAATGTTTGGGTTCGTAACACTAACTTTCAAGGACCCAAGAAAGTTTGGGTACCAAAGTCAACTATTGTTTTAAATGATGTAGGTACTTTCCAAAGCTCAAAGACGTAGAGGCTTATGGTATCTTGATAGCGGTTGCTCAAGGCACATGACTTGGGACATCAACAACTTTGCAACCCTATCAAGATATCATGAAGGTGGCACCGTCACCTTCGGAGATGACGCCAAGGGTAAAATCATCGGTATTGGTAATGTAAAACTTGGCACCTCTCCTTTAATTGAAAATGTGGTTTTAGTTGATGGCCTCAAGCATAATCTCTTGAGTGTTAGTCAACTTTGTGATAAAGGTTTTGATGTAGTTTTTGACAATGTTGCTTGTAAAGTAATTGATAGAACTTCCAATGTTTGTGTATTTTCCGGTTTTCGTGAAAGCAATGTTTATATGATTGATATGCTAAATATGTCTTGTAATATAACATGTTTAAAAGCCCTCGATGACGACTCTTGGTTATGGCATAGGAGATTAGGCCACGTTTCATTTGACCATATTTCTAGGCTTAACTCTAAGGAAATGGTGAAGGGTATTCCTTCATTGAACTTTGAAAAGGACCGAGTTTGTGACGCATGTCAATTTGGGAAACAAACTAAGTCCTCATTCAAATCAATTAAGGATATCATGTCATCACGTCCATTGGAGCTAATCCACATGGATTTATTTGGCCCAACACAAACCAAAAGTTTAAGTGGGAGTAGATTTGCTTATGTTTTAGTAGATGATTTTTCGCGTTTTACTTGGGTTTATTTTCTTGAACACAAAAGTCAAACCTTTTCACATTTTCAAGCCTTTAAGAAAAGAGTTGAAAAGGAAAATGACTCCTCAATAATTAAAATAAGAAGTGATAGAGGAGGTGAGTTCATTAACCTTCCCTTTACCACTTTTTGTGAGGAACATGGAATAAAACATGAACTTTCTTGTCCTAGAACTCCACAACAAAATGGAGTAGTTGAGCAGAAAAATCGTACTTTACAAGAGATGGCTAGGACAATGTTAAATGAATATGGTCTACCACATTATTTGTGGGCCGAGGCCGTTCATACTTCATGTTACATTGCAAATCGTGTTTTCCTATGTAAAAATACTACTAAGACTTCTTATGAGATGTATTTTTCTAGAAAACCCAATGTTTCTTATTTCAAAGTGTTTGGTTGCAAATGTTTTGTTTTAAATACAAATATTAATTTGGGAAAATTTGATGCTAGATCATATGAGGCTATTTTTGTAGGTTACTCAAATACTAGTAAGGCTTATAGAGTCTTCAATAGGTCAACTTTGACTATTGAGGAATCTATTCATGTTAAATTTGAGGAATCTAACAAGTTTGTTAAGAATTGTGTAGAAATTGATGCTTTAGATGAAGGTTTGGAGAAAGTGACCTTGGAGGATGCTTCTACCATGGGAGACAAGCCAAAGGATGGTGGTGGAAGTGAAGCCAAAGTGGAAGAGGCTCAAGGAAATAAACATCAAGCAAATGAAGAGGAGCCCTCTCAACCACTACCAAAGGATTGGAGATTCAATCCTCATCATCCCAAGGACCTCGTCATAGGTGAAGTATCAAAAGGGGTAACCACTCGCTCTAAGATTCAAGATTTTTGTGGTAATTTTGCTTTTATTTCACACATAGAACCTAAAAATGTCCTCGAGGCCGAGGCCGATTCATATTGGTTGCTTGCAATGCAAGAGGAGCTCAATCAATTTGAGCGCAACCAAGTTTGGCACCTTGTTCCTAGGCCCCAAGATAGACCAACTATTGGTACTAAATGGATCTTTAAGAACAAGTTGGATGAATCGGGTAATGTAGTTAGAAACAAGGCTAGGTTAGTTGCCCAAGGTTACACTCAAATCGAAGGGATCGATTTTGAAGAAACCTTTGCACCCGTAGCACGGCTCGAAGCCATACGGATGACCTTAGCATATGCCTCATTTAAAGATTTTAAGTTATTTCAAATGGATGTAAAGAGTGCTTTTCTTAATGGTTATATTGATGAGGAGGTGTATGTTGAACAACCCCCAGGTTTGTTGATCCTACACACCCTAATTATGTTTATAAATTAGATAAAGCACTATATGGTTTAAAACAAGCCCCTAGGGCTTGGTATGAAAGATTGTCTTCATTTTTGCTTTCAAATGATTTTAAGAAAGGAAAAGTTGATAAATATTATTTACCAAACATATAGATCTAGATATCCTCATAGTTCAAATTTATGTTGATGACATTATTTTTGGATCTACTAATGTTTCACTTTGCAAGAATTTTGAGTCATGCATGAAAAAGGAATTCGAGATGTCTATGATGGGAGAGCTCAACTTCTTCCTTGGACTTCAAATCAAGCAACGTAGTGATGGGACATTTATCAACCAAGCCAAGTACACCAAAGAACTCATCAAGAGGTTCGGGCTTGAAGGATCCAAAGTAGCAAAGACTCCCATGGCAACCACTACGAAACTTGACAAGGACGAACAAGGTAAGGAAGTAGACATCAAATTATTTCGTAGCATGATTGGTAGTTTACTCTATCTTACGGCTAGTAGGCCGGATATAATGTTTTCCGTATGTTTATGTGCACGCTTTCAATCATGTCCTAAGGAATCACACTTAATAGCGGTAAAACGCATAATTAGGTATCTTAAGGGCACAATTGATTTAGGTTTGTGGTATCCGAAAAATAACCAATTTACCATGACTAGTTATTCGGATGCCGACTATGCCGGTTGTAGGGTAGATAGGAAGAGCACAAGTGGCACTTGCCAATTCTTGGGCAATTGTCTTGTGTCTTGGTCTTCCAAGAAGCAAAATAGTGTAGCCCTTTCAACCGCCGAGGCGGAGTATGTAGCAGCCGGAGCTTGTTGTGCACAAGTACTCTGGATGAAACATACTCTTCTCGATTTTGATTTACATTTTGATCATGTTAAGATTTATTGTGATAATACTAGTGCTATTCACATGACCAAAAATGCTAATCAACATAGTAAAACCAAACATATAGACATTAGATATCATTTTCTTAGAGATCACTTTGAAAAAGGTGACATAGATATTGATTTTGTTTCCACAGATTTTCAACTTGCAGATATTTTCACAAAACCTTTAGATTATGCAAGATTTTCATTTATTTGTGGTGAATTGAATGTATGTAAGATTGATACTTAAAATATCTTAGTTTGTTTTGTTTTGGTTTCTAATATGTTTGTTTTGTTTTGTCTTAAATTTTTTTTTAACCCTTTTTGATGTATGACAAAAAGGGGGAGAAATATAAATATATATAAGTTTGGGAGAAAATATATGGAGAAAGTATATGTTGTTTGTTTTAAAAATATATTGTTTTGTTATTCCTTATGATAGTTTATTTTTGGTGATGATATTTTTCAATGCTTTATGTATGCTTACATAGTTGTTCATATTCATGTTAAATACATAGCATTGTTTAAGGGGGAGCTTTTCAAGCTCTTTCCTCTTTTATTTGTTTAAAAACTCATATGTTTTGTCATCATAAAAAAGGGGGAGATTGTTGGCCCAAGGTTACAATCAACCCATGTTTAGTGTATTTTGATGATTACAAAACATATTAGTTATTTGTACTAATATAAATTGTTGTTTAAGTGTGTTTCAGTTTTATATATTAAAGAGATGAATTCTTCCCTAAAGGAAGGTACATTGGACTCAAGACAAGTCAAATTGGGCTCAAAGTACAATATTGAAGATCAAGTGAAGATTGCCCATGATGAAGTCTTGAAGACCTAGAAGTTTGTAAGTGTAGTTTTGTTAAAGATAGAATATGTGAAATTTGGCTCTAGGATTTGTACACACACTTGTTTTGAATGTTTCTATGTTTTTGAAAATGTTTATTTCTAAGTTTATGCCTTGGTTTATACATACATGTACTCAAAGCTTTTTATCTTCAAAAACATGTTTAAAACATGTATATAAACAAAGTTCAGCATAACACTTTATTCCAGAATTTTTTAAAGATTTTTTACAAATTTTTCTAACTCAAAAATCTGCCCAAAAATAACTATTTCAGGCAGACCGGTCGACCGGCAGTCGACCGGCTGCTGTGTCCAGACATGCACAGGCTGTGCATGTCTGTCGGTCGACCGACCTACATATCAGTCGACCGGAAAAGAGATTGTTGCTCTCTGTATCTTTTCGGTCGACCGGGTCGGTCGACCGATAGAAGGAAACTGTGTTTCCTTTGTTGGATCGGTCGACCGGCAGTCGACCGAAGCTCCAACGGCTCTTTTGCCAGCAGAGACCCGGTCGACCGGCAGTCGACCGGTAGGCCTGCAACAGCCATAACGGCTCTTTCTTCTTTGGAATTTCTGAAAATCTGTTTTTAGTTTTCTCTTTAACAGAGTTTTTAGGAGTTGTTGGGACTCTTTTTCTGATCAAATTAGCTGGAAAAATCAGAGTTTTAACCTATTCTCTCCCTATAAATAGTGGGGAATAGGCCTTAGTTATTTACCAAGAAAAAATACAAGTTTTCATAGTTTTCAAGAGAAAGAGAAAAATAGTTTAAAGCTTTCATTTTCATTCTTTCAAAATTGGTTTTTCAGTTGTTGTTTGATCTCTAATATCACTCTACAACTGAAGCTTTTCTCACCACACTTCATAGAGCCAAAAATTTCATATTCTTTCTATAGGTGAAGTTGTAAAAGAGTGAGAGTGTTTGTAAAAGAGTGTTGTGGTCTAGTTAAAGATCACTATTTGTAATTCTTGTTCTTGTGGAGACAGGCTCCTTGGTGGAGTTTCTTTGTAAGGTGAAGCTACGGGCTTGAGGTCTTTGAAGGCCTAACTTGTACGGGATCCTAAGGGGATAGTGGAAACCCTTCACGGAGGTGAAGGCGGGGACTAGAGCAACGGGCTCGAACCTCGAAACAAATCATCTTGTTTGCGATTGCCTTGGCGTTCTTCTTGCTTACTTTCTTGCTTTATATCACTTCCAATTTATTGCTTGAGAACTAACTTTTATTTGTGCAATCCTTATTTGTTTACTTTACTTGATATTTTACTTGTGGAATCTTGTGTTGCTATACTTGTTGTGTTACATTGTGAGTTTTTCATTTTCATCATCACACTTGGCATTGATCAATCACACCTCAATACAACACGGTTGCATTGCGCACCTCTAACCCATTTAAGGGGAATTGGGAGGAAGGAGTTCAGAACCTCGCAAGGGGTATTCGGCTCTTAGTCGTGTTTTTGAGAGATTGTTGCATCACTCATTTCATAAGTTTAAAAAGATCATTAGATTAGCAATTACACCTATTCACCCCCCTCTAGGTGTATTTCATATCTCATATAACCTATCCTCCCAATCATGTTCAAGTTTAAAAAGATTTTCAATATAAAACATACATGAGCATGATCGCCCATCCATCCGCCCGTGGAAGGTAGGGGTTTTCAAAAATAGATTTGAAAATATAGTATGTTTGAAAAACTCTACCAAATGAAGAATATCGCAACTAGTTATATGAAAAATTTGTAAACTAGTACGAAATCCTTCAAGTAAGGAATAAAACAAAATTATTTTTCATGAAACATGAAATCCACATTATAATCAATACTCTAAGCCAATTAAGCATAAATATGACTCATGAAAACAAAACATGAGTAAACAATAAATGTGAGTGTACAAATAAGATGTGAAGATCATAATCATGAAAGATGGACAATAAGCTCAATATTCCTTGAAACATGAAAACATGAAAATCATCAAAACTATTTAATCTTCAAGGTATATGTATGTCCTATACAAACTAAAGTATACATACATATCCAAACACAACGAGTCCACAAAGATATATGCATGAAGGCAAGTGGCTCAAAAGGATGTATATGTATAAACAATAGTTTGGATAAAATAGACATATACATGAAGTTAAACATATAAACATAAAACAAATTCAAGAATGGGAATACAAGTCTAAAATGCATGAATCATCAAAACTAGACTATACTAACGCATCTAATGGGAACAAATTAAGCATTCAAGCCCAAACATATATAGATTTATTTGTGACCCACTATATGCACAAGTATATACCTAGTTTTAATAAAAACTAACATTTAAACATATATTCAAAACATGAAGCATCAAAAACAAGATAAAAATCATCATGATAAAGCTAAACATGATTATTATGTAAATCCACATGTTATTAAACCTATGATAAACATGATAGCTAAACAAACGGTGAGAACACAAAATATGGGTCCATATAAACATGGGTGTCTCAAATACTATACATGTATGTCAAGAGTCTAATAATCATGGCATTTTCATAATGATCATATAAACAACAAAACATGCTATAAACAATGATATGAGAGCATGTAAACATAAGTGAGAGTTAGAGATTTATACCAAAACCGATGAGGGCATCTCTCTAGTCTCCAAAACATGGTGGTCATCTCCACCAAACTTCCTTGAAAGTGATGCATCCAATTGATTTCCATGAAGCTCGGAACGCATCCACTCCAAGGTACCGCTACTCTCACGTCATGCGAGAGCCCACACCTACATCAAACACAAGAGGGGTGGTCTTTAGTACCCATATCTTATTGGGTCCATGGGGGTTAGTATCATTCCTAACCCAAACAAATTTATTTGCTAAATTACAATCATGTATACGATCAAAACAAAATTTAGTAAGGTGGTCCTTACGTCCACAATGTGTATAAGTGTACACATGAGCATACAAGTGATGATGGTGTCCGTGGGAAGCATGTGTATGCCGTGGAGGGTGTGCATGAATAGATGGAACTTGTTTCTTTCGAAACAAATATTCCAAATGTGAATGGCTCTTGGCACATTGGCTCAAAGTAGAGCCCAAACAAACAACCTTCTTCTTAAGCATGGATATATAATTATCAATCAAAGAAAAAGTGTGGCATGCAATAGGTGAAGTGTGTGATACTACCCTATCATGGCAAACATGTGAAACAATATCATTTTTCAAAGATTTATTTTTATTTAAACAAATTTCTAACTCTTTTGAAATAAAATCAATTTCTCTTTTTAAAGAATCATTTTCTTTTAAAACAAAATCAAATTTTGAAGTTAGAACTTTATTTTTCTTCAAAACATCACAATCATTTTTATTCTTCAAAAATTCATTTTCTTTTAGTGCAAGATCAAGTTGAGATTTCAATTAATCCCTCTCATTAGAAATCTCCACCTTTTCTTGCAAAACCATCTCAAGTTTTGAAAACAAATCCTCTTTTTCTTTATTAATTTTACAAGTTTTCTTTTTCAAAACCTTATATTTTTCAAGGAGGTTTTCACAAACAATAGACAACTCTTCATTCAAAGCATTGGCATCAATATAATCATGATCATCAAATGAAGAGATAGCACTATCTAGTTGAGTATCCGAATGTACCTCAAGGGAGTCATTCCCTTGGATCATATAGCATTGTTGTGGCTCGGATTCTCCACTAGATTCCTCCTCTTATTGGATTGGCATTTGAAACTTGGAGGTGGTGGTGGTTGTCAACATGTTCCACACTGCAAATGCGGAATCAAAGTTAGAAGCAAGCATAAGATAATCTTTTGAAAGCGTGCTTCTAGTAGCCTCAAGGGCTTGTGCATTGGCCCCTATATGCTTGCTATCACTAAGGTAAGATTCCTTGGTGATGGCAAGGTGAACCTTATATCCTAGGGTTTGTAAATAGATGGACATCTTAGTCTTCCAAACAACAATGTTGGAAGGGTCAAACATAGGTGGGATCATGAAGTCTATGGGTCCAAACTATATGTGTGCAAACAAGCAAATGCAAATGATAGACTAGCAAACAAGGATCTCACTCTTAGGATGTTAAGCCTAAAGTATCAGGAGCGTAGGCTCTGATACCAATTGAAAAACACCTAAAGGGGGGGTGAATAGGTGTAAATGTTAATCTAGAAACTAAATGCAGAAGCTAAAATAATTTTGCAATCACACTTAATACAACCAACAAGTGTAGCCGAATTCCCCGTGAAGGGCTCTGGACTAACTCCTCTTGATTCCCCTAGATAAGGGTTGAGGTGCTATATGAAGCTCTTGTGGTTAAGTATAAGTGAGGCACACACAAGCAATCCAAGCATATAAGAGATATAGCAATATGAACGATGCAAGGCACAACACAAGCAATATGAATGATATGAAATGAATGATGCTTTGCACAAAATAAAGAGAGAGTTAGAGAGTCAATGGATCAAACGCAAACACAATGATATGTTCTGAGGTTCGAGCCCCTAGCTCTACGTTCCCGCCTTCACCGAGAAGGATTTCTAATCCACTATACTCCACCGAGGAGGATTTGTTACAACACAAGGAGTACCGAACTCCTCTCTCAAACACCGCCTCACAACCGAGGGGTAGGCCCGTAGCCAAACAACCACAAACACCTCTACCGAAGAGGGTTACAAACCAAACTCCACCTCTCACTAGAGGGAGCAAACCAATCACCCGATCAACCTTTACCAAAGAGGGATACAACAAAAGTAAGGGTGTTTACAACTTGGAGGCTACAACAACCTCAAACAATCTCTTTTTCCACAAACAAGGATCCTAATAGATTAGGATAGAAGATAGAGCTCAAGTGGAAAAACTAGGTGTTTGGAAAACAAAAACTCAAAGAAAACACTTGGGAAACTCTTTGTAAATGATAGAATTGAAGAACAAAACAAATCTCCCAAATTTCTATTTTCTTTGATTTCCCAAACCCTAAAATACAAAACCAATTTGGTTAAAGCCCAAAAACACTTTTGAAAACTTATTTTAAATACTAGAGAAACTCTAAAATTTTTCTTGTCAAAAATCTTATTAAAATCCCCAAAGAGATGGGGTATTTATAGCCCCCAGAAAATTATAGCCGTTAGCAGTAGAAACTGCCAAAAATGAACTACCGGTCGACCGGTCGGTCGACCGGCCAACGGTCACTTTTTGACCGCAGGCAGCTACCGGTCGACCGGGCGGTCGACCGTCCCCAGAACCAGAGAGCAACGGCTCTCTGGCCGGTCGACTGCTCAGTCGACCGGGAGAAACCCGAGAGCAACTGCTCTCAGTCGGTCGACCGTGCGGTCGACCGACTTATGGGTAAGCCAGCGTGCACGTATCCGTGCACGTCGGTCGACCGCTACGGTCGACCGGCTACTTGGTCCGGTCGACCGGCTAGTCGACCGACCTAGCCTGGCAGCAGCAGTTCTGGTCAGAAAAACATGTAATTTTTAATCCTAAAAATTTCCATAAAATCTCTAAAATTACACAAAAACAGTTTTATCATTTTATTTTGAAATATAAACTTGTGATAAAAATTTCAACACAAATAACAAACATTTTGAAACATTTTTGTGTCTGATCATTTTTACCAAAAATCAAAAACTGTATTTTCTAAAACTTGGATTTTTGAATTGAAAATACATTTTGTCCAAGACTTATCCAAATACAAAAACATGATATTAAACAACATTTAGACATGATGTATATGGATATAATCCTATATACATGAAACATATATATATATCCATGTTTTTGTCTTTAATTCCTAAATATGTTTTGTTAAAAATACCAAAACATAAAACACATGAAATAGACTATCAAACTAAGTTTGTCTAAGAAGTTGAAGCATGCATGTATATAAAACAAATCTAATATACATTAAACCATATAAACTTGTTTTGATCTATCTATTCATGAAACCAAGATCGGTTAAACCAAAAACGGAAAAACTAAAAACCAATGTTCAAAACATGAAACGTGTGTGTTTTGAACTTGAGCATATCATACTATTCTAATCTTTACAAATGGATCTAAAACTCAAACTAAACTAGGTACCGATGTCTTCTTGTAGAGCGCCGTCTCCAAGCCGACTCGATCCAAAACTTCGTGATCCACCGAGCTTGACTCCAATGAGTGCTATATATGATCTTGTCGCTCGGACTCTTGAATCACTATGTGAAAGCTTCCAAACCATCTTTGTTGAAGCTAATCACCTACTAACATCTTGATTAATGATCTGAAACTAAAATCACAAGATTATTAGCACACATAACTACATGAGTTAATCATCATTAAAACTAGAGTGGAAGGCCTCTGGGCCAACATACTTATGCTTTATGAGGCACAAACACCCAGCTTAATCAGAGGATTTTTTTTGATATATGTATATATATATTTTTTTATATAAGGCATAAGAATCTTTGTTTTAGAACCCTAAGTGTAAGTGTGTAAGTGTATAAAGTATGCATATTTTATCAAGGTAAAAATTAAGACTAAATTACTTTTTCAACTTTTCTTCCTAACCTCAAAATCAACAAATAATTTTATTTTGACCAAGTGTAAGAAATCCTAATTATGATCATCTTATTCCTTAAAACTAACTTAATATTTTTACTAAAATAAGTCAAAGTATTATTTTCCATTTCAAAAAAAAAAATTTAATGAAAGATTTTTTTTTTAAAAATTAGTGAAGTTAGCATGTTAGTAAACCCTCCCCCATACCTAACTCATGCATTGTCCTCAATATATGAATGAAATGCAATAATACATGAAAAAGGACGAAGGGAAGGAAATTGTCACCTCAAGGTGGTGGTTCCGGTGGCGGTCTCATTGGGCCAAGCGTTTCTGCCCAATCTAGATATTGTGGATTTTCATGAAACCCACCTTTCATCACCTCTTTCTTATTAATATTTTTATAATCCCCAATATGAATAGGATCATGCAAGATCCTAGCATGAAATTTTTCCCGGTTATATGACCAGTCTTGGGATATCATCACAGAGTCATATTGGTCTAAACCTTGATCCAACAATGGAATGTGATTTTGTGAAATTGATGATTTGAGCTCAACAATAAAGGGAATGGGAACCGATTCGGACTCGGGAATAAAACTAAATCAAGTTTAGATTAGAGAGTAAGAGTTGGTTTATGAGTTTGGTCCAAATCATAGAATTGAAGTTCACATTCATTTCCCAATAATAGAATGTGACTATCTAAAATAAGTGGTTCATGTTTAAGCTCTATAGGGATAGGAATTAGTGTTGGCTTCAGAATAAGTCCGAATCGGGTAAGGATACCGGAGTCAACATAGATTCAAAAAGTGGAACTGAATCACAATATTGAGAATCGGTATCACATTCATCTTCAAGTTCAATCTCGTTGAAATGAAAACTTGCCAATTTATCAATGGGTTGATATTGGTTAAGTTCAAAATTTTGTGATGAAATTGAGTCTTGGTTAAAATCTTCAAGATGCCATGATTCTTCGTCAATATGGCTAGGGGAATCAGGAGTGATCGAAAATGTGTTAGGTAGAGTTTTCTCATTCCTATCATTAATTGTATTGACCAAATGACTCACTTTTACTTCTAGCATATTGATAGATTGGAGACGATCCATTTGGGATTGAATAATATCATTTTGGGACTGAATCATGAATTCCATAGTCTTTTCTAAGTCAACCGGTTCTTTTTGTTGTGGTTGGACTTGAAAATTACAGTAAGGATCTTGAATTTGGGAATTATTTGAGAGAATTGAGTCCTCTATGATTTGTACTTGTCGTGTGGACTCAAAGAAGGCTTCAAAAGTCTTTTCTAAAGAAGATTTCTCTTCTATAGGTTGGTCTTGGTATGAATTATATGAAGCGGTTTGTTGGTAAAGTTGTTGATAGTAAGACTCGGGAGAGTTGTATCCCCACTGACTCGGTGAAGAGTGGTGATGATTATCCCATTCTTGTTTATAGTACTGGGATTGGGGCATATTTTGATTCGGATAAGACAAATCTGACATACTTGGTTGGTTGAGTTATGTAATGCCGGGTTGGTAATATCCGAATTGAAGGAGGTTGGGGTGAAATATGGATTTGAGTTATAATCAGAATAATTGTAATTATAATCCATTTTCACAAGAACAAACAAATAAACAATCAAGAAAATAAAAAAAAACTAGCCTATGTTAGGGTAGAGCTTAGACCTAGACGACTCATAACTGTTGATTATCCACAGGAGGTATATTGCAGAACCTGACCATAAGTTAATCAGCCAGGTAAGGGCAAGATTGGTGGGAGGTATTTGTGCCTAACCAACGGGCCTAATTATGCCAAACCACCAGCCTTCGAGGTTTTGCCCCTCAATCCCCAACCTTAGACACCGATTTGGCAAGAGTCAACTTCTAACAACTTCCCCTTAGGTTAATCCCTATTTGAGTCCGAGATGTCCCTAGGGTCAATGTTTACTCAATTTTATGTTAGGCTGGGTTAGTGAGTGAGGAGATAATTTTGGACTAAGGAAGGGTAATGACTTCCCCACCTTATCTTGTTTAAGGATATGCCCTTAGTCTTTTAGTGCAGTGTACAAGTATAAAGTAAAAGGTAACATTCAAGCAATATGAATCACTCAAAATATGTTTCCTAAACTATATGCAATGCACACATACCTTTGCTCCAGCACACTTCAACAGTAATGTAAAGAAACAAAATAGACAAATGCCCTAAGATGCAAGAGTCTAAACGTTTTTTAGCATTTACAAAGCAACAAGTTACTGTTGATTAGAACTATGTACAGAGTGAGTTAAACAGATAAACTAATAACTGCAGAGAGCTAATCTATGTAAAGCAACCTGCAAGAGACTACAGTTAGTAGTCCACCACAGTTGTGGGCTCTGATGCTCTGCCTTCTTATGCAGAGGTACATAGTAGAAATATGTCCACTGCAGCTCCTAGTTTTCTTTAATTAGCCTCTGTACATCAAAACAAAGAAGAAAAAGAGTAAAACTGTTAAAGTAAATCAAGAAGAAAGAAAACTCACTGTCCCTCCCGGCAACGGCGTCAAAATTTTGATCGAACCAAACCTGCACAAAAAAATATAGAAATTTAGAACAATACTAGGTCCTCAATTCTACCGTGTAGCCTAGGGCTAACAGGTCGTGATCCACAGGGAGGGACAGCGATGGAAACGTTATGTAAGTTTCTTCTTTTAATTTACCAAAATTAGTTAATACTTATCTTCTCAGTTTATAAAAAGGAAAAAAATGTTAAGTTAAGTTAAGAATAAGATAGTAGAAGAAGAGATGGTGGTATCATTGTTATTTTATCTATAAAAGAAAAGGAACCAAAAAGCGATAAAAAAAAGTGTTAATGCAAAAATCAAAAATAAAAAAGAAATAAAAGAAAAATATTTATCTCTACTGTTGAATCTTAACAAAGACTTACCTCAGCATGAAGTAAAGCAAAGCAAATAGAAAAGAATAAAGAAAGCAGGGCTTCGGCGAGATCGAGCACAATGAAGAAAAGTGGGAAACCTCCATTAATTGTCACCTTCAATATAAGCTTCTTGAAGAAAAGATTACAATAGTATCACTCTAAAATAACTCTTCCTCTCTTTTGATCATGTAACTCTCTCTAGCCTAAAAATAAAATAAAAAATAAAAATTACATTGAAGAAGAAAGGAAAAACCTAAACTAAAGCTCTCACACAAGAAATAAAAATTACATTGAAGAAGAAAAGAAAAAATCACATTCATTTTTAAATAATTCATCAAGAAACAGGGACTCATTCTCTATACCTTCACTTTCTTCATCACAATTATTTTCAACAAAGTTTACCTCAAATGTTTGGTCTCTTATCTTACGAGGTTGTTTTTCTAGGTTGAAGACATTGACTTCTCTAGTCATGTCCCCAAAGGTTAATCTCATAGACCCATTCCTACAATTAATAATAGCATTGGCAGTAGTAAGGAATGGGCGCCCTAGGATAACAGGAGTTTGAGCCCTAGGATTGGACACAGGTTGTGTCTTAAGAACTATGAAATCAACTTGGAAGATAAACTCCCCAACCCGGATAAGGACAACTTTAATTTTCCCCTTTGGAACTTTCACAGAACGGTCAGCCAGTTGGACAGTGACTCGAGTTGGACTAAGATTGTCCAACCCGAGTTGTTGATAAACTGAGAATGGAAGCAGGTTGATACTTGCTCCCAAATCAAGAAGTGCGTGACTAATCTCGGCATGTCCTATAGTGCAAGCGATGGTGGGACAATTCGGATCCTTGTACTTGACAGGGATCGGACCCGATAGTAGCTCACTAATGTTAGTGGCTAAGAAGACTTTCTTGGGTATATTAGCCTTTCTCTTCTTGGTGCACATGTCCTTAAGAAATTTTGCATAGGATGGGACTAGTTACATGACATCAAGGAGTGGCACATTTATCTTAACTTGATTAAATATCTCAATTATCTTATCCATGTGTGGATTTTGCTTGTTGTTCTTTAGCCTATTAGGAAATGGTACTATAGGCTTGTACACCTGACTGTTTGACTTATCTGTTTCAGATTCGTATGATTTGGAAGGATTGGGACTAGATGAGGTGTATGCTGGAGTGTGATTGTGCTGACTGGGATTGGGTGGTGTTGACACTTGGTTATCAACTTTCTTTCTCGACCTCAATGTATGAACAACATTACATTGATTCAATAATTGAACCTCAACCAAATGAGCTTGTTGTGAATTCCTAGGATTCATAATTGGTTGACTGGGCAAGGTACCCTTTTGCCCCTCATGTTGTGGATTGGCTAAGTGGCTTATTTGACCCTCTAGCCTCTGTATTGTTAGCATGAGGGAATCTTAGTTTTTCATGTACCTTTCCATATTTCTCTCAAAGTCAGTCATTCTCCTTTTAAGCTGAGGATTCTGAAAGGAGGGTTGTGGAGCTTGGTTGGGAAAATTTTGTTGATAATGTGAAAAATTGTTGGGAGAATTGTGAGGGTGATTTGAAAAGTTGGGTTGATGATTGGAAGAATTATTGGAATGATAGAAGTGGCTTGCATGGTTTGACCGTGGGTGGTCATTATTTTGTTGGCTCCATGAGAAATTTGGGTGATTTCTCCAGCCAGGATTGAACATTAGAGCGTAGGGATCATTGTTCGGCCTTTAAAAAGCCGCATTCATCAGTTCAGAAAGGTGTTGTTGAGCTTGAAATACAGGACACTCCTCAAACATATGATTCATGGCCTGACAGTAAGTACAACCCAGAATTGGAAATTGGTTCGGGCTGACTTGATTGACTGGACTTAGTTCCTTAGTTTCTAAAGCTTCCAGTCTTCTCGCTAGGTTAGCTAACTTAGCCTCGTTAGCTATGGATGATTCAATTGAATGGAGACATCCTTTTGAAGAGATAGAGTTTGAATTCCTAGAGCTTTCACTAGTTGGTTCCCATTGGATGGTATTTTCAGCTAAATTCTCATATAAATCTCATCCTTCATTCTCATCTTTCTGCAAGAATCCCCCTTGGCACATGCTTTCTAATAGGGTCTTGGTTGAGTTGTCTAAACCGTCATAAAGAATTTGGCATTATCGCCATTTCTCTATTCCATGATGTGGACATTGGACAAGGAGGTCTTTGAAGCATTCAAAGTACCTCCAAAACGGTTCACTAGGTTCTTGCTTAAACTGCATGATGTTTTTCCTTACGAGAGCTGTCTTATGATTTGGATAGAATTTCTTCAAGAAGACCTTTATGGAACCATCTCAGGATGTGATAGACCTGGCCGCTAAGCTGTATAGCCATTTCTTGGCTAAGTCCTTAAGAGCGAAAGGGACAAATCTCAACCTAATAGCATCATCTGCAAGGTGTGGGATTTTCATCATTAAGCATACATCTTCAAATTCTCTTATGAAGAAATAAGCATCTTCGGACTCTAAGCCATGAAACTTAGAGAGTGCGTGGATGAATTGTGGCTTAAGCTCAAAGTTGTGTTCACCAACCGATGGAAGTTAGATGCAGGATGGAAGTGAGGTTCTAATGGGATAGAACCTATCCTGCAAAGATGTCGGTTGAGACATAACCGAATCTAGTCTTGGTTCGAACTTGGGTGGTGATGTGTTTCTAGTTAACCTAGATAAATTAGGGTCCCTTGACCACACTTGCATACACAAATACAATCACAAACAAGTTCACCAATAGTCAAGAAGAGAAAACAACCAAGCCTAGTCTATGGTAACCTTGACCTAGACAACTCCTAACTGGTTGATTTTCCACAGGAGGTATAATGCAGACTTTGACCACAAGCTAATCAGCCAGGTCAGGGCAAGATTGGTGGGAGGTATCCGCGCAAAAGCGACGGGCCTAATTAAGCCAAACCACCAGCTTTCGGGGTTTCGCCCCTCAACTCCTTTCCTAGACACTGATTTGGCAGTAGTTAAATTCCAACACCTTCCCCTTAGGATAATCTCCTAGTGAGTTTGAGATGTCTCTAAGGCCAACGTCTATCAGATTTTACTTAGGCTTAGGTTGTGCGTGCTTGGAAATGGTTTGTGGGCTAAGGAAGGGTAATGACTTTCCCACCTTATCTTGATTTTGGTTTTGCCCTTAGAGTTAATTGTGCAAAGTGTACAAGATATAAAAAAGTAGCATTCAAAAGAAAATATTACTCAAGAATGTTTCTTAAACTATATGCTATGCATACGTACCTTATCTTTAGCTATCTTCAACAGTAATTGTAAAGTAAACGTAATTAGACAAATATCTGGAATGTAAGTCTAAACATTTTTTAAGCAATTAACAATCACTCAAATTACTGTTGGATTAAAACAGGGATTGTGAAAAGCAGATATAGCACACACAAAAACTTAATTTTTGCAAGCAATATATCCTACAAAAAAGAGTTTTAGTAGTCCAACAAAAATTTCAACTTTTGCACTAGCAATTTCTTGAAATTATGTTTCCTACTTTCGAGAGTAGGGGCACAGAATAGCAAGTCTTCTCCTACAAATCTTGAATGCTAAATCTAAATGCTGACATCCCTGAAAGAAGACACCAAACTTGTAAAAAAAACAAATACACCGTTCCCTCCCCGGCAACGGCGCAAAAATTTGATTGAAAAATGAAAGAGCAAGGATTTACCGCGTAGCTTTGGGCTAACGGGTCGTGTCCACGAGGAGGAATGCAATAGAATCTTTCGGTGTTTTTGTTAAATAACAAAGAGTGTAGTTGGTGTCTTTCTTTTAAGTTAAAAAAGGAATGGAGAGAAGAGAAGTGACTTAAAGAAAAACTCAAAATTTAGAGAAGGCTTTGGAAAAGGTGAATTTTGTATAAAGCTTGAAAAGTGATTTGTTATTTTTTTATAAAGAAGAAAATTTAGGCTCACTATCTCACTACTCAATGATGTGTTCTTCTATTGAAATCCTTAGTGCCTCAACTTGATCATAGGCAAAAACTCAAGCTATAGTTTTAAAAGTTTTAAGCAAAGCAAATAAGATTGTTTGGAAAAGTTTAATTCTTTTTCTTAAGAAATCCACTTGAACTGAATGTTAAATCATCAAGTTTTAATTAAGTATGAAATAAAAGCAAGTTCAAGTGATATTTTAAAAGAAGTAGAAGTTTAAAAATTCAAACCCATCCTCATGTGCCTTCAAGAACACTTTCAAAAAGAAAGACTTAATTTAGGCATGCAAATGATTTCATTAGGTCTTTTACATCAAAGCCATTAAAAAACACGAGGGATCGAAGAGAGGGACTATAGTGAGCCCAGAAAATAAGTGTACCTACTCATGAATAATACAAAAATAGACATGAAAATAACACAAGACATACCCATGAATTGGAGTGGAAGAGGGGAAAGCTTGATCCTTTATTGATGTCACTTCAATCTTCAGATTACAATCACTCAGTTCCTCTCTCTCACTGGTATTTGGACTAAACTATACATTAAAGAACAGAGATACAACTTCTCTACACTATCTAACAAAGAGCCTAAAGCTTAAAAAATGAGCAAGAAATTTAATCCTAGTCCTCGCTAATTTTTCAGTACAAAACTCTGCCTTTTATAGACAAAAACCCAGAGGGAAAGGAGTGAGGAGATCAGGGGATCAAACGCGCCCCTTATCTCTACCAAAGAGCCGCGAATTCGCAGCTCTAGCCACGGATCCGCGGCCAGGATGTGGCCAATTGACCACATCCATGTGGGGATCTGATTGGCGTGGGATTTTGCCCCCTTTTGTCTGGCTGGATTTGCTATTTATCTTCGATTCTGATCTGATCTTTGGTGATTCTCAAGCTAACCGATTTGGATTCTGATTAAATCAAATTAATCAGTTTCCAACCTCCCTGATTTGCCATAATCTGCCCTAATTTACTAATTTCAAATTAATTCTGAATTAAATCAGAATTTGATAGGCTTTTGGGCTCGTTTCTCTTCCCTTTCCTTAAGTAATGGGCCTGCACTTTATAAAGAAAAAATAGGACTTATTAATATGATTTATTTAGATAATAAGCATGGTAATGTGACAATATGTATGCAATATATGTGACCGATCACACCCCCACACTTATCTTTTGCTCGCCCTTGAGCAAAACATCAAAACTAATTCAACTCAATTATTAGACCACTTTCGCAGGTCACTCGATTGCACTGAGCATGTGCAACAAGCCGTTAAACCTCTAGATTACCCCTAGAGGATGAGTTTTATCTCGTGAGGGTTTTCAGTGGATTGCACCCACAAAATCTATAAAGAAAAAGAAAAAAGTTAGTATTTTCGAAAAGCATTTGAAAAGAGAAAATATTTGAAAAGAGAAAATATTTGTGAGAGTTTAAGTAATCTATAAGTTATAGGAATATCAAATTTTTCATTCCTAAACTTAGTCTCTATTCAGAAACATGTCATCAATCAAAGTAAGGAGTCAAATTGTATTTCTCATCTAGTCTATTACTTTACCCTGAGTCATATGCACCATCGTGATTGTTTAGTTTGACTAAAGGTTCTTTAGCATTAACTCCTATGCCTTATTTATATTTATTTTTGGTGGTATTTATTCCTCAATTCCATTAGGCTTTCTAATCTGCCTATGTAACGAGCCTTTAGTCGGTGACACCAAAATCGGACAGTTTTAGGGCACCAGGTGATAAAACACCCCTAAGGACTTAAACACTCAAGCAGATAAGGCCACGAAACTAAGGATTTTTATTTATAAAATGTACCCCTTTTAGGCGTGAATATTTATGCTTCATGAGGCACAAATACCCAGTTTAATCAGAGGATTTATATATATTTTTTCCAAGCTTATCTAATTATCTTTTGCATAAATACCAAGGCTTGCTTAGGCCAAAGCACCTAGCTAATCAATAATTAGATTTGTTTATTTTTTTTATACATATATAGTTTTTTTCCTTTTTTTCTTTTTTTTTATAAGGCATAAGAGTCTTTGTTTTTGAACTCTAAGTGTGTAAGTGTATAGAGTGTGCATATTTCATCAAGGTAAAGATCAAGACTAAATTACTTTCACAAATTTTCTTCCTAACCCCAAAAATCAAACAAGTCATCTTATTTTGACCAAGTGTAAGAAATCCTAATTATGATTTTCCTATTCCTTAAAATTAACTTCATTTCTTACAAAATATATCAAAATATTGTTCTTACCTTTCAAAAAGTTTATATATATATATATATATATATATATATATATATATATATATATATATATATATATATATATATATATATATATATTTCTTTGTTTTTTTAGTTATATTAGTCATGTTAGAACCCTCCCCCACACTTAACTCATGCATTGTCCCCAATGTATGAAAGAAATGTATAGATGCATGAAATGAAATGTAAAAGAGGTGCATATATTATACAAAAATATGTACAACATCAAGTTTCTCCCACACCTAGATCATTTTCAGTCTCATCCCTCTAGCCTCTTCCCATCATTCCAATGGGTCCTCTTTAAAGGCCATAGTCAAGAGGCTAATTTTATTGTCATTTTAGCTCGCTTCCTCCCCAGTCTCACCTTCTTTAGGTGTTTCTTCCTCATATTATTACATTCATTATTCAAAAATTATTCTCCACCACACTTCTCAGTTGGAACTTCTTCATTATGAATGCCTAGGAATTCTAACTCAGTTCTATATATCTCCTCAAAGCTTAGGTCAACACTTTCCCTGGAGATGTGTAATTAACCAAAATATCCCTAGTTGGTTCATCCAAACACATGAGTTCTTCTTCGAAGAGGTTTTCAAAGAGTATGTCAATAGGAGGTTCTTGAATTATATTCTCATGAAATATATTATTGGTTGGCTCAGCGAAAGTGAAGATATTCAAATCAAATTTCCTTTTTCTAAAGGGGACTCTAAAATTAGGATCTCTGACATATTCCTTATCATTATGATAATCACATTCATTCTTAAATAATTCATCAAGAAACAGAGACTCATTCTCTATACCTTCACTTTCTTCATCACAATTATTTTCAACAAAGTTTACCTCAAATGTTTGGTCTCTTATCTTACGAGGTTGTTTTTCTAGGTTGAAGACATTGACTTCTCTAGTCATGTCCCCAAAGGTTAATCTCATAGACCCATTCCTACAATTAATAATAGCATTGGCAGTAGCAAGGAATGGGCGCCCTAGGATAACAGGAGTTTGAGCCCTAGGATTGGACACAGGTTGTGTCTTAAGAACTATGAAATCAACTTGGTAGATAAACTCCCCGACCCGGATAAGGACATCTTTAATTTCCCCCATTGGAACTTTCACAGAACGGTCAGCCAGTTGGATAGTGACTTGAGTTGGACTAAGATTGCCCAACCCGAGTTGTTGATAACTGAGAATGGAAGCAGGTTGATACTTGCTCCCAAATCAAGAAGTGCATGACTAATCTCGGCTTGTCCTATAGTGCAGGCAATGGTGGGACAACCCGGATCCTTGTACTTGACAGGGATCAGACCCGATAGTAGCTCACTAATGCTAGTGGCTAAGAAGACTTTCTTGGGTATATTAGTCTTTCTCTTCTTGGTGCACATATCCTTAAGAAATTTTGCATAGGATGGGACTTGTTGGATGGCATCAAGGAGTGGCACATTTATCTTAACTTGATTAAATATCTCAATTATCTTATCCATGTGCAAATTTTGCTTGTTGTTCTTTAGCCTATTAGGAAATGATACTATAGGCTTGTACACCTGACTGGTTGACTTATCTGTTTCAGATTCGTCAGATTTGGAAGCATTGGGACTATATGAGGTGGATGCTGGAGTGTGATTGTGCTGACTGGGATTGGGTAGTGTTGACACTTGGTTATCAACTTTCTTTCCCGACCTCAATGTATGAACAACATTACATTGATTCAATGATTGATCCTCAACCTAATGAGCTTGTTGTGAATTCCTAGGATTTATAATTGGTTGACTGCGCAAGGTACCCTTTTGCCTCTCATGTTGTGGATTGGCTAAGTGGCTCATTTGACCCTCTAGCCTCTGTATTGTTTGCATGAGGGAATCTTGGTTCTTCATGTATCTTTTCGTATTTCTCTCAAAGTCAGTCATTCTCCTTTCAAGCTGAGGATTCTGAAAGGAGGGCTGTGGAGCTTGGTTGGGAAAATTTTGTTGATAATGTGAAAAATTGTTGGGAGAATTGTGAGGGTGATTTGGAAAGTTAGCTTGATGATTGGAAGAATTATTGGAATGATAGAAGTGGCTTGCATGGTTTGACCGTGGGTGGTCATTATTTTGTTGGCTCCATGAGAAATTTGGGTGATTTCTCCAGCCAGGATTGTACGTTGGAGCGTAAGGATCATTGTTCGGCCTTTAAAAGGACGCATTCATCGGTTCAGAAAGGTGTTGTTGAGCTTGAAATACAGGACACTCCTTAAACATATGATTCATGGCCTGACAGTAAGTACCACCCGGAGTTGGAAATTGGTCGGGCTGACTTGATTGACTGGACTTAGTTCCTTAGTTTCTAAAGCTTCTAGTCTTCTCGCTAGGTTAGCTAACTTATCCTCGTTAGCTATGGATGATTCAATTGAATGGAGACCTCCTTTTGAAGAGATGGAGTTTGAATTCCTAGAGCTTTCACTAGTTGGTTCCCATTGGATGGTATTTTCAGCTAAATTCTCATATAAATCCCATCCTTCATTCTCATCCTTCTGCAAGAATCCCCCTTGGCACATGCTTTCTAAAAGGGTCTTGGTTGAGTAGTCAAAACTGTCATAAAGAATTTGGCATTGTCGCCATTTCTCTATTCCATGATGAGGACATTGGACAAGGAGGTCTTTGAAGCATTCAAAGTACATCCAAAACGGTTCACTAGGTTCTTACTTAAACTGCATGATGTTTTACATAACGAGAGCTGTCTTATGATTTGGATAGAATTTCTTCAAGAAGACCTTGATGAAACCATCCCAGGATGTGATAGAGCTGGCTGCTAAGCTATATAGCCATTTCTTGACTAAGTCCTTAAGAGCGAAAGGGACAAATCTCAACCTAATAGCATCATCTGTAAGGTGTGGGATTTTCATCATTAAGCATACTTCTTCAAATTCTCTTATGAAGAAATAAGCATCTTTGGACTCTAAGCCATGGAACTTAGAGAGTGTGTTGATGAACTGTGACTTAAGCTCAAAATTATGTTCACCAACGATAGAAGTTGGATGCAGGATGGAAGTGAGGTTCTAATGGGATAGAACCTATCCTGCAAAGATGTCGGTTAAGACATAACTGAATCTAGTCTTGGTTCGAACTTGAGTGATGATGTATTTCTAGTTAACCTAGATGAATTAGGGTCTCTTGACCACACTTGTATACACAAATACAATCACAAACAAGTTCACCAATAGTCAAGAAGAGAAAACAACCAAACCTAGTCTAAGGTAACCTTGACCTAGACAACTCCTAACTGGTTGATTTTTCACAGGAGGTATAATGCAGACTTTGATCATAAGCTAATCAGCCAGGTCTGGGCTGTTGGTCCCGAGATGATGTCAATTGTTAGATCTAATATACACATCACCACTCAAATAAAGATATTAGCGTTACAGAAATAAAGTACTTGCAATAAAGGAAAATAAATCACAGAAAAGTTAAACAAACGTAAACACGAGTGATTTATCCTGGTTAGGTCCTCGTGATCTACATCCAGTCCCCAAGCCACCCGCTTGAGATTTTCCTTTATTCTTTGACTTTTTACACCCAAAATTAACACCTTGTATCCCACTTGACAAATCCCCTTTGCCAAATGTATACAACTCTTCTTACAACCAAGAAGACCACAACACCTTGTACAACTTCTCTTCTACACCAAGAAGACGCTCTTGTACAATGATTCCTTTGAGTGATTACAAACTTTTCTATAAGCCTTGAATCAGTATGTGATTGTGGACAAGGGCTATTATAGATGAACTTTCAGAAATCTTCACTTTGGAGTAGGAATTTGGTGAAGAAACAGAAAGTGGGAACAGTTTTCAGAGAACCAGAATTTTGGCAAGATTTTTGGTCAGAAAACTATAGATTTGAATTGATGTTTTTAGCCTAAGATAACAACCCTATTTATAGCTGAAATCTATAGTCAGTTAGGGCCAGTTAGGGTAGTTATTAGGACAAATTTGAATTTTGAAACGTTGGATAAAACACCAGAATTCAATAACTGTACAACAGTTACAAACTGCTATAAGTCGACTAGGGGTTGGGGGTTAGTCGACTAGGGTAGGCAATTTAGACTGGGTTAGTCGACTAATCTTTGGTATAAGTCGACTATATAAGACTGAAATAGATATGCAAGTTTTTGGAAACTACAATTAGTCGACCAGCAGGAATTATAAGTCGACTATAACATGTATTAGTCGACTAGTCTTTTTTATAAGTCGACTAATAACCCTATTAGTCTGCTAATAGGAAGGGTCAAGTCTGCTAATAGGTGGTCAAGTCTACTACTAGGAAGGGTCAAGTCTACTAATAGACTAATGATGTGTATGAGTATTCAAGGCTTTTAACATACTATTAAATATTACAATACACATCCATAGCAACTCTCTTTGGGAAGTCTTGATCACGTAGAACTCTTGAATAGGCTTGTGGAAAAGAGCTCCATTGAAATGGCTTCACAAATGTATCATCAAAAGCAAGTTCCAACATTCTCCCCCTTTTTGATGATGACACTTTGTATGCACGAATACTCTCCCTGCAGAGAATATGTTAAATATTCTCCCTTGCAGAAAATATGTTCCCCTTGCAGAAAAGGTTATAACAGATATAGAAAAACATATGTTCTCACCTACAAAAAAAATATATCATAACATATATATATATATATACGATAAATGTTTTGAAATATTTTTCTTATCAAACTTCTTATATGATACCCGAAAGATAAACATTAAAATGGTACCAATCATAATAAGATCAAAGCATTAACCTTTAGGAGACCAAACCCAATTTGAATTTGGTTTCCATCTGTTAGTATACACATAATTCCATGAATTACATATATCATGCATGTATGATGCAATATAAGTATTTTTGTCAACAATGCTTAAGTTTTTAGGAATCCATATAAACTTATTCTTAATTCTTTTTGAAATAATATCAGACTTTCTTTTCACAAAAGAATTATATGGATTACTAACATATGAAGATTTCTCAAAAAATTCAAGACCATAATGATTATGTGACATCTTTTGATATGCTAACAAATCATTCAACTTTTCTTTTCCTTGATTAAATTTAGTCACATTTTTCAAAATCTCTTCATATTTTATTTTGAAAACTGACATGTCTTTATCTAACACATAAATTCTTTCATTTAAAGACATAGTTTCCTTTTTAAGCAAAATATTTTCTTTTATAAAATTCTCATTATCCTTTTTCAATGATGATATCACTTTTTCAAAATCATCTTTTTTGAGAATTTATAGAAGAAACTTGAGAGACATAACATGAATTTTCTTTGAAAAGTTTTTCATTATCCTTTAATAAAACTTTATTTTTCATTTTTTCATTCTTTAGATCATTGAATAATTCATAGAATGCATCTAAAAGTTCAGTATATTGTACCTCATCTTCTTCTAGCGCCATGTAATAGATGTTGGCATGTTCAGTAGTTTCTTCTTCGTCAGAGAAAGAGGAATCACTGTTTTTCCATGATGCTTGGTAGTCTTTTTTCTTTCTGAACTTTTTGCTCTTAAATTTACCTTTGTTTTTGAGCAATGGGCAATCCTTCTTCATATGACCTGTTTTATTACAATTAAAACTTCTAAACTTACCTTGCTTTAAGAATCTTCTGAATTTTCTTGAAAGCATTGCCATCTCCTCTTCATCGTCATCTGCATTGTCCGTGTCTGAGGATGCATGGAAGGCAAGTTCTTTCTTCTTTGAGAGAGATTGTTGTTCATCCTTCTTTCTGTCTTCGAGTTGTACTTCATATGCCATTAGATTACCAATAAGGTTTTCTAACGACATTATTGAGAGATCATTTGCTTCTTCTATTGCAGTTGTCTTCTTCTCCCAATTTGGTGTGAGTGCACGAAGGATCTTGCGAACTTTTTCGACTTGGGTGTATTCCTTTCCAAGGGATGCTAAGGAATAGGTTATGTCGGTGAATCTTGTAACCATTTATGATATGGTTTCATTCTCCTTCATTTTAAAAAGTTCAAACCTGTGGACAAGAATAGAATCTTAGATTCTTTAAACTTATTTGTGCCTTCATGTGTTACCTAAAGAGTGTGCCATATTTGATTTGCAGAAGTGGCTGTTGACACACGGTTGAACTCTTCTTTGGTTAAGGCACAGAATAAAGCATTCATAGCTTTGGCGTCAAGCTTCACATTCTTCTTTTGATCATCACTCCAAGCATTGTAGTTGGTTGTTGGCTTGGTGTACGGTGCTTCTACAATGTTCCAAAGTTCGTAGTTGAGCGATTGCAAGTAGATCATCATTCTACACTTCCAATAGCTGTAGTTGGATCCATCGAATAGCGGTGTACGTTGTGTAGAATGTCCTTCTTTGAATTGTGATGAAGGGAACTCCGTTGCCATCCTTGTAGATTGTTGATTGGATATGCAGGGCTCTGATACCAATTGTTGGTCCCGAGATGATGTCAATTGTTAGAACTAATATACACATCAACACTCAAACAAAGATATTAGCGTTACAGAAATAAAGTACTTGCAATAAAGGAAAATAAATCACAGAAAAGTTAAGTGATTGAGGAAAACAGAGTACAGGGAATATGAAAAGTTTATGTGATTGTTTTACTCTGAATTTTTACAATTTAACCGCTGTAGCAAGAGCTAAACGGGTCGAACCTCAGGGAGAGATGCGATGGAAGCTTTTCGGTAATATTGTCTTCTTTTTATTTTCTCTGTTTAAAGGACGTGAAAAAGAGGGGATGGATTGTATGTGGATAAAGAAACAAACCAAAAGAAAGGTTCACAGCTTACTAATAATCAACCACCATACATGCTAATGCTAGATAGATAATTACTTCACTTTAAATCCTAAACATGATATTCTACCACAAAATCAAGTAAGATACATAGGAGGAAAACTAGGATACGGGTTGAAATAGCACTAACCAAGATGTAACATTACAATATCAAGATTGTCGGTCAAGTATAAAGTAAGAAAGATCATTAGAAAGTACAAGCAAATCTTTAACCCTAACACTTATTAAAGTTGAACATTAAAATATCAAGATATTTATCAAGTATAGATTAAGAAGAACAATAAAAAAGTGTTTAAACTAGTTGCTTATCCTACTGAGTCTTCAAGAATAAAATTAGATAGGCATGCATATGATCTAATCTGTTTTATCTACTAGACATTAGATGTGATGGTGGTGATGTCTTAGCAAGCCATGAGAAAAATCTAGCTACTCATGGTAAACATGACAAGCAAAATAAAGTAAGAAATAAAAAATAAGAAAAAGCAAAAATAAAGTAAATAACAAAAGAGATATGAAAAGAAAGAAAACCTTGTATTGATCTGTCACCTCGAATTACAATGGCTTCTCCTTCTCACAAATAGAACTAAAATACAAACGAAATTTAGAGAAGAGACTAAAAGAAAAATCCTAAGTTATGATCTCTGATGTGGAGATGATTCATAATGAAAGATTTCAGCTCTTTAAATAGGCCTCAAAGCTAATCACACTAGGATACAAATTAGAAGGTTTCCTAATTCAATAAGGAATTCAGTCCTGCAGCTAGTTGACGTGTTGTTTGCTGAATATGACTCAACAGGTGGCTGAATTGGATAGAATGATAAACAGACGAATTATAGTCCTTCACGTCTTCTTTCTGTAGCATCTTAAATCATCAGATTTGAATATCTGTAGAAAAAGTTAAGATCCGAATACGAAAAGGTGTACAGTCAGAATTTGAGTCTGAATTGATTTTGAACTCCATTTAATTTGAATTATCCTCCTTTTCCCTTTTAGGATTAGCTTTATCCCCTTCATCTTTTAGGACTTTATCTCCTGAATTTGAACTTGAATAGGAGATGAAGATTAATCCTTTCCTCCTTTGGATTCAATTTTATCCAACTTTGAATAGGATTAAGGATAAAATGAAGCTTCTTATATCTTTATCCTCTCATTTAAGTAACTACACACCATAATCAAAAAAGGGGTTAATAGAATTAATTAATAAAGGAATGATCAAGGATATATGTGTAAAAGTGATGATAAAAAAGCAATTTTGGAGTACAATCACACCCCCACACTTATCTTTTGATCGTCCTCGAGCAAAACCAAATGTTAGAAACTAATTTAATCTAACCTAACTCACTTTCGTAGGAATCACGATTGCACTTAGCACGTGCAACAAGCCGTTAAACCTCTAGGTTACCCTAGAGGACGAGTGTTATCTCGTGAGGGTTTTCAGCGGATTACACCCACAAAATCCATAAAAAGGAAAATATTTGAAATATGTTTGAAGAGACTAAGTAATCTATAAGTTTTTAGGATTATCATTTTTATTCATTCTTAAACTTAGTCTTTATATAGTAAATTGTTTTCCTTTTTAGGTAAGAATCAAAACTGAATTTTTTTGTATAGTTTTTTTTCGTTACCAAAAGTCATATGCATCCTTGTGAATCTTTACTAGGAATTCCTTAACTTGGACTCTCATGCCTCTTTATTATTATTTTTTTCTCTTTTTTTTTAATATGTATAACTCATCTAATTTTCTTTCGTGTAAGCATGAAGGCTTCTCGAGGCCCTCATACCTAACTAATTGACTATTAGATGTGTTAGTACATATAAAAGTAATTTTTCTTAGTTTCCTTAGGCTTTCTAATCCACCCATGTAGCGAACTTAAAGTCGGTGGCTCCCAAACTAGTTGGTCTTAGGGCACCGGGTGAGAAAACACCCCACGGACTCAAATTCGAGTGAACTAGGCCACAAAACTAAGGACTTTATTTCATAAAATCACCTTTAGGCGTGAATACTTATGCTGCTTGAGGCACATGTATCCAGCTTAATCAGTGAATTTCCTTTATTATTATTATTATTATTATTATTATTATTTTAAATTTTTTTTATAGGGCACAAGAGTCTTTGTTTTAGAATCCTAGATATATAAATGTATTAGGTATGCACATTTCATTAAGGTAAAAATCAAGACTAATTACTTATTCAATTTTTTCTCCTATACCTAAAAATTCAACAATTTATTTATTTTGACCAAGTTTTTAGAAATCCTAATCATGATTTTCCTAATTCTTAAGACTAACTTAGATTTCTTTCAAAAGATAAGTCAAAATATTGTCCTTTTTTTTTTTGAAAATTTTGTTAGTTTCTACCTATGTTAGTATGTTAGTAAAGCCTCCCCCCACACTTATCTCATGCATTGTTCTCAATGTATGAATGAATTCATGTATGCATGAAACAGAAGAAAGGGAAGGCAGATGTTACCTCAAGGTGGTAGTTCCGGTGGTGGTCTAATTGGTCCACGAAATGCGGCCCAATCTACTTTTTGTAGAATTCGGAGGAACCCACCAGAAATCTCTCTTGTATAACCCACTAAAATGATGTCTATATGAACATTTTTTAAAAATTCCACCCCATCAAATTTTCAAATTTCATAATTATTTTCAGAGTCAATTGTGTCAACCGCCTTGTCCCAAAATGGAGTGTGAAAAGATGGAATGATTGATTTGGACTGAAGAAGTATGGGAACGAATACCGACTCAGGAAAGTAACTTAAATCAAGTAAAGGTTCAATAGTCGGGCTTGGTTCAAGAAGTGGGTCCAAATCAAGAAGTTGAGACTCTAGTACACAATTATTTTCCCACAATGGAATGTGACTTAATATTGGTGATTCAAGTTTAGGAATGATAGGTGTGGGAATCAAAACTGAGTCTAAAATATTACCTAAGTCGGGTAACAAAACAGGAGTCAATATTGATTCGGGAATTTGAATTTGATCACAGATTTGAGAATCTAGGTCACATTTCTCATTGAGTTCAATGTCATAAAAATGAGAACTTGCCAATTTATCCATGGGACTTTCAAAATTATAAAATTGGTCAAGTTCAATATGATCATCAAAAATGGGTGATTCAATTTCATGATGAATAGGCACAGGATTCAATGTTGACTCGGGAAAAAGATTGAAATCAGGTGAAGACACCGGAGTCATTATTGAATCAGGAAGTAGAATTAAATAACCAAGTTGAGGGTCAGGATCATAGTCATTCTCAAGTTCTAGTTCAGGAAGTGAATAACTTGCCAAACTGTCAATGTCATTTTTAAAATTTGGAGTTTGGGCAAGTTCAAATGATTGTACTGAAATAGAATCTTGTTTTCCAAAGCAACTTGACTCGTCAGCTCTAACAGAATGGTTAGCGACATCAGAAATGGCCGAACGGTGAGAACATAAAGTTTGAACCATCATATCTATTTCATGATCACGAGCAATTCTAGCCTGAGTCATGGTTTCAAGCATCTTTCATAGTCGATTGGTGCATCATTTTGTTGTGATTGGACTTAAAAAGAGGAAGTGTTGTTGGAACAATCGTGATGAAATTGTGAGTCGATCAGATTCTGTGATTGTTGCTTGGACTCACACATCATCATGTCCAAGATTGATGGTGATTGTTGCTTGGACTCATGCATACTCATCATTTCCAAGATAGATGTTTTTCTATTTTGAACTGGTGGATCTGAGTATGAATCATGGAAATATTGTGGACAAGGTGGATAAGGAGGACAAGTTGGTTGAAGATTGGACTCGGGAGAAGCGAAACCCCATGGACTCTGTGAAGAGTTGAAATTGTTATGGAAATTATGGTCATAAGATGGGGGGCATGGGTTATATTCATTCGGATAAGACCATTCTGGCACACTAGGTTGGTTAAAGTTAGGATGTGCCGGGTTGGTAATATCCGAAAAAGAGGTTGGTGTGCAATATGGATTAAAATTGAAAACATTGTTGTTATAGGCCATATCACACAATACAAACACAAACAAACGAAAAAAGAAAAAAAATTCTAACCTAAGTTAGGGTAGACCTATGACCTAGACGACTCCTAACTGGTTAGACTGTCCACGGGAGGTATAATGCAGACTTTGACCACAAGTTAATCAGCCAGCTCAGGGCAAGATTGGTGGGAGGTTTTCCGTCAAAGACGTTCCTTAATTAAATAACCACCAATCTTCGGACTTTCGGCCCTCAATCCCCTTCCTAGATACTGATTTGGCAGGAGTCAAATTCTAACACCGTTCCCCCGTAGGATAATCTCCTAATTGAGTCTGAGATGTCCCTAGGGCCAACGTCTACTCATTTTTAGTTAGGCTTGGGTTAGTGAGTGAGGAGATTGTTTGTGGGCCAAGGAAGGGTAATAAAATCTCCACCTTATCTTATTTATAGGACAAGCCCTTAAGTAAATTTAGTGCACGTGTAAAGCAATAAACCAATATTCACTCAAAAGCCATAAATCAGCCAAGGGTGCTTCCTGGTCTATATGCAATGCGAACGTACCTTGTCTCCAACACTCTTCAACAGAAATTAAAAAAATTAAATAGACACGTGCTTATTGCAAGAGTCTATTTTTTTTATTTTTCAACAAATAGGTTACTGTTAATTAATTAGCAGTGTGCAGGGTGATTACAGAGAAAAGTTAACAGAGCAGTAAACAAATCTTTCAATTTACAGCAACCTGCAGAAGACACAATGAGTAGTGAACTACTCAGGCCGCGCAAACGCGGCTCTGCTGCTCTGCCTTCGAGGGCAGTGGCACAGAGTTGCTATATGTCCTTTGCTGCTGTTAGTTTTCCTGTTCTCCGATCCTGCAAACAAAAAGAATAATAAATAATTAGTTTTTTTTTTTTAGAGAATACTTACCGTCCCTCCCCGGCAACGGCGCCAAAATTTGATTGAGGAAAACAAAGTACAGGGAATATGAAAAGTTTATGTGATAGTTTTACTCAGAATTTTTACAATTTAACCGTTGTAGCAAGAGCTAAACGGGTCGAACCTCAGGGAGAGATGCGATGGAAGCTTTTCGGTAATATTGTCTTCTTTTTTATTTTCTCTGTTTAAAGAACGTGAAAAAGAGGGGATGGATTGTATGTGGATAAAGAAACAAACCAAAAGAAAGGTTCACAGCTTACTAATAATCAACCACCATACATGCTAATGCTAGATAGATAATTACTTCACTTTAAATCCTAAACATGATATTCTACCACAAAATCAAGTAAGATACATAGGAGGAAAACTGGGATACGGGTTGAAATAGCACTAACCAAGATGTAACATTACAATATCAAGATTGTCGGTCAAGTATAAAGTAAGAAAGATCATTAGAAAGTACAAGCAAATCTTTAACCCTAACACTTATTAAAGTTGAACATTAAAATATCAAGATATTTATCAAGTATAGATTAAGAAGAACAATAAAAAAAGTGTTTAAACTAGTTGCTTATCCTAATGAGTCTTCAAGAATAAAATTAGATAGGCATGCATATGATCTAATCTGTTTTATCTACTAGACATTAGATGTGATGGTGGTGATGTCTTAGCAAGCCATGAGAAAAATCTAGCTACTCATGCTAAACATGACAAGCAAAATAAAGTAAGAAATAAAAAATAAAAAAAAGCAAAAATAAAGTAAATAATAAAAGAGATATGAAAAGAAAGAAAACATCTTGTATTGATCTGTCACCTCGAATTACAATGGCTTCTCCTTCTCACAAATAGAACTAAAATACAAACGAAATTTAGAGAAGAGACTAAAAGAAAAATCCTAAGTTATGATCTCTGATGTGGAGATGATTCATAATAAAAGATTTCAGCTCTTTAAATAGGCCTCAAAGCTAATCACACTAGGATACAAATTAGAAGGTTTCCTAATTTAATAAGGAATTCAGTCCTACAGCTAGTTGACATGTTGTTTGCTGAATATGACTCAACAGATGGCTGAATTGGACAGAATGATAAACAGATAAATTATAGTCCTTCAAGTCTTCTTTCTGTACATCTTAAATCATCAGATTTTAATATCTATAGCAAAAGTTATGATCCGAATACGAAAAGGTGTACAGTCAGAATCTGAGTCTGAATTGATTTTGAACTCCATTTAATTTGAATTATCCTCCTTTTCCCTTTTAGGATTAGCTTTATCCCCTTCATCTTTTAGGACTTTATCTCCTGAATTTGAACTTGAATAGGAGATGAAGATTAATCCTTTCCTCCTTTGGATTCAATTTAATCCAACTTTGAATAGGATTAAGGATAAAATGAAGCTTCTTGTATCTTTATCCTCTCATTTAAGTAACTACACACCATAATCAAAAAAGGGGTTAATAGCATTAATTAATAAAGGAATGATCAAGGATATATGTGTAAAAGTGATGATAAAAATGCAATTTTGGAGTACAATCATTAAGCAAATGCAAACACGAGTGATTTATCCTGGTTCGGTCCTCGTGACCTACATCCAGTCCCCAAGCCACCGGCTTGAGATTTTCCTTTATCCTTTGACTTTGTACACCTAAAATCAACACCTTGTATCCCACTTGACAAATCCCCTTTGCCAAATGTATACAACTCTTCTTACAACCAAGAAGACCATAACACCTTGTACAACTTCTCTTCTACACCAAGAAGACGCTCTTGTACAATGATTCCTTTGAGTGATTACAAACTTTCCTATAAGCCTTGAATCAGTATGTGATCATGGACAAGGGCTATTATAGGTGAACTTTTAGAAATCTTCACTTTGGAGTAGGAATTTGGTGAAGAAACAAAAAGTGGGAACAGTTTTCAGAGAACCAGAATTTTGGCAAGATTTTTGGTCAGAAAACTATAGATTTGAATTGATGTTTTTAGCCTAAGATAACAACCCTATTTATAGATGAAATCTATAGTCAGTTAGGGTCAGTTAGGATAGTTATTAGGACAAATTTGAATTTTAAAACGTTGGATAAAACGCCAGAATTCAATAACTGTACAACAGTTACAAACTGCTATAAGTCAACTAGGGGTTGGGGGTTAGTCGACTAGGGTAGGCAATTTAGACTGGGTTAGTCGACTAATCTTTGGTATAAGTCGACTATTAAGACTGAAACAGATATGCAAGTCTCTGAAAACTACAATTAGTCGACCAACAGGAATTATACGTCGACTATAACATGTATTAGTCGACTAGTCTTTTTTATAAGTCGACTAATAACCCTATTAGTCTGCTAATAGGAAGGGTCAAGTCTGCTAATAGGTGGTCAAGTCTACTAATAGGAAGGGTCAAGTCTACTAATAGACTAATGATGTGTATGTGTATTCAAGGCTTTTAACATACTATAAAACATTACAATACACATCCATAGCAACTCTCTTTGGGAAGTCTTGATCATGTAGAACTCTTGAATAGGCTTTTGCAAAAGAGCTCCATTGAAATGGCTTCACAAATGTATCATCAAAAGCAAGTTCCAACTGGGCAAGATTGGTGGGAGGTATCCGCGCAAAAACAACGGGCCTAATTAAGTCAAACCACTAGCCTTCGGGATTTCGCCCCTCAATCCCTTTCCTAGACACTGATTTGGCATGAGTCAAATTCTAACACCTTCCCCCTTAGGATAATCTCCTAGTGAGTTCAAGATGTCCCTAAGGCCTACGTCTATCAGATTTTACTTAGGCTTAGGTTGTGCGTGCTTGGAGATGGTTTGTGAGCTAAGGAAGGGTAATGACTTCCCCACCTTATCTTGATTTGGGTTTTGCCCTTAGAGTTAATTGTGCAAAGTGTGCAAGATATAGAAAAGTAGCATTCAAAAGCAAATATCACTCAAGAATGTTTCCTAAAGTATATGCTATGCATACGTACCTTGTCTCCAGCTATCTTCAACAGTAATTGTAAAGTAAACGTAATTAGAAAATGCCTAGAATGCAAGTCTAAACGTTTTTTAGGCAATTAACAATCACTCAAATTACTGTTGGATTAAAACAGGGATTGTGAATAGCAGATATAGCACATACAAAAACTTAATTTTTGCAAGCAATATGTCCTGCAAAAAAGAGTTTTAGTAGTCCAACAAAAATTTCAACTTTTACACTAGCAATTTCTTGAAATTCTGTTTCCTACTTTCGAGAGTAGGGGCACAGAATAGCAAGTCTTCTCCTGCAAATCTTGAATGTTAAATTTGAATGTTGACGTCCCTAAAACAAGACACCAAACTTGCTAAAAAATAAATACAACGTTCCCTCCCTGGGAACGGCGCCAAAATTTCATTGAAAAATGAAAGAGCAAGGATTTACCGTGTAGCTTTGGGCTAACTGGTCGTGTCCACGAGGAGGAATGCGATAGAAGCTTTTTGGTGTTTTGTTAAATAACAAAGAGTGAAGTTGGTGTCTTTCTTTTAAGTTGAAAAAGAGAATGGAGAGAAGGGAAGTGACCTAAAGAAAAACTTAAAATTTAGAGAAGGCTTTGGAAAAGGTGAATTTTGTATAAAGCTTGAAAAGTGATTTGTTGTTTTTTTATAAAGAAGAAAATCTGGGCTCACTATCTCACTACTCAACGATGTGTTCTTCTATTGAAATCCTTAGTGCCTCAACTTGATCATAGCCAAAAACTCAAGCTTTAGTTTCAAAAGTTTTAAACAATGCAAACAAGATTGTTTGAAAAAGTTTAATTCTTTTTCTTAAGAAATCCTCTTGAACTAATGTTAAATCATCAAGTTTTAATTTAAGTATGAAATAAAAGCAAGTTCAAGTGATTTTTAAAAGAAGTAGAAGTTTAGAAATCTAAACCCATCTTCATGTGCCTTCAAGAACACTTTCAAAAAGAAAGGCTTAGTTTAGGCATGCAAATGATTCCATTGGGCCTTTTACATCAAAGCCATTCAAAAACAAGAGGGATCGAAGAGAGGAACGATAGTGAGCCTAGAAAACAAGTTTACCTACTCATGAATAATACAAAACTAGACATGAAAATAACACAAGACATACCCGTGAATTGGAGTGGAAGAGGAGAAAGCTTGATCCTTTATTGATGTCACTTCAATCTTCAAATTACAATCACTCAGTTCCTCTCTCACACTAGTATTTGGACTAAACTACAAATTAAAGAACAGAGATACAACTTCTCTACACTATCTAACAAAGAGCCTAAACCTTAAAAAATGAGCAAGAAATTTAATCCTAATCCTCGCTAATTTTTCAGTAAAAAAACCCTACCTTTTATAGGCAAAAACCTAGAGGGAAAGGAGTGAGGAGATAAGGGGAGCAAACGCTTCGCTTATCTCCACCAAAGAGCCGCGGATCTGTGGCTCTAGCCGCGGATCCGCGGCCAGGATGTGGCCAATTGGCCACATCCAAGTGGGGATATGATTGGTGTGGGATTTTGCCCCCTTTGTCTGGCTGGATTTGTTATTTGTCTTCGATTCTGATCTGATCTTCAGTGATTCTCAAGCTAACCGATTTGGATTCTTATTAAACCAAATTAATCAGTTTTCAACCTCCCTGATTTGCCATAATCTGCCCTAATTTATAGATTTTGAATTAATTCTGAATTAAATCAGAATTTGATGGCTTTTGGGCTCGTTTCTCTTCCCTTTCCTTAAGTAATGGGCCTGCACTTTATAAAGAAAAAATAGGACTTATTAATATGATTTATTTAGATAATAAGCATGGTAATGTGACAATATGTATGCAATATATGTGACCGATCACTTGAGTAAGACACAACCTCTTATTTCTTCGATCTCTTTTAATCTCCATTCCAAGGATCTTCTTTGCGGTACCAAGATCTTTCATATAAAATTCTCTACTCAACATTCTTTTTGAGTTCTTTTTTCTTTGACATATCCTGACATGCAATCAACATGTCATCTACATACATCATCAGATAATCATATGGTAATCAGCAAATGTGTGTGAGTAAATACAGCAATCATACTCACCACTCTTGTAGCCGAATTGGAGCATAAAGAAGTCGAAGCGCTTGTACCATTGCCCTAGAGATTGCTTGAACACATAAAATGACTTCTTTAATCTGAACACAAGGACTTCCTTTCTTACTTTTATGAATCCTTCTTGCTGAGCATATACATAGTTTCCTCCAAATCCTCGTGAAGAAAAGCAGTCTTCATGTCAAGTCGTTTCAGCTTCATGTCATACTGCGCCACAAGAGATAAGCTCAAATAGATGTATACTTGACTAACGAAGAGAAAATTTCATTGCAGTTAATTCCCTCCTTTTATGAGAACTCCTTTGCAACTAACCTTGCCTTGTAAGTCAGAGCCTCCTTTTCATTTATGCTTTCTTTCTTTCGATAAAACAACTTGATGTCAATGGTCTTTCGATCTTTATGTTTCGGAACTAACTCCCAGACAGAGTTCTTGTGGAGTGGTTCCATTTCCTCTGACATAGTACCCATCCATTCTTGTCATTCATTGCTTTCAATAGCTTCTTGAAAACATGATGGATTACCTTCACTAGCCAAAAGAGCATAGCATGCTACAATCTCTGTAGAATTAACATCTTTCTTTTTCAAATAATTTGCTTAAGTCCTTGAAGTGGTTAGCTCATCAAATACAATGTCCCTACTAAGCACTTTCTTCTTATTCTTCGGATCCCATAGCTTGTAGCCCTTCACTCCCTTCTCGAAACTGAGAAATATGAACTCAAGTGACATTGGCTTCAGATTCTTCCATTCATCCCACGAAATATGAGCATATGCCTTGCATCCAAAAACTTCAGATTAGAATAGTTGACATCCTTGCTCGAACAAACTTCCTCCGCGGACTTGAAATTCAGCAACTTTGATGGAGACCGATTAACAAAATATGCAGTGTGGTTAGCTGATTTGCCCAAAGAGATTCGGGCAAACTCGTATGAAGTCCCATGCATCTTTCCCTTTCCATGAGAGTCTGGTTCATCCTCTCCCTGGGCCATTTTGTTGTGGGGTTTTTTTACAGTGAAGTGCCAAGTAATGCCTTCTTACTTGTAACACTTCATGAACCTTTCATCTCGATATTCACCTCCATTGTCACCATGCAAGTACTTCATCTTCCACCCAATTTTGTTCTCTACTTTGGCCTTCCACTCTTTGAACTTTGCAAAGGCTTTAGATTTCCCCCGCAAGAATTAAACCCAAGTCTTCCATGAATAATCATCCGTGAATGTGACATAATAGTAAGCACCACCATGAGATTTTATCGGTGCCTACCCCCACACATTGGAGTGAATATAATCAAGAATCCCCTTCGCGCGGCTCTTCTTTTCTGAAACCTTGAAAGAGACCTTGTTTCTTCCCATATACACAATACTTATAAAAGTTCAGTTTTCAAGACTTCATGTTCTTCAATAATTTCTTCTTGTGCAGTTCCTCCATAGCATTCTCACTTAAATGGCCAAGAAAAAGATGCCATAGAGGATCCGAGTCATTCTCTGAGTTCTCTGGTGTGGATATAGCAGCTCCACCAGAAATAGTATCTCCCAAGAGTTTGTACAAGTTGTTTGGAAGATCTCCCCTTCCATAATCACCATCGAGCCCTTGCAAATTTTAAGCTTGCCTACATTTAATGAGTATGTGTAGCCATTTGTATCAAGAGTGCCCAAAGAGATAAGATTCTTCTTTAGAGAGAGGACATGTTGCACATTGCCGAAAGTATGAATGATGCCTTCATACATCTTCACATTCACCGTGCCAATGCCAACAACCTTACAAGCATCATCATTCCTCATGAGGACTTCACCTCCATTTTCTTCTCATATGTGTCGAATCAATCCATGTTTTAACACATATGGAAAGTACAACCCAAGACAAGAATCCATGAATCTGAAATTTGTTGTCTGAAGGAACCAAAAGAAGTTCTGCATTATTCTCCGTCGCAACTCCGATCGCAGTGGTTTTCTGGGTTCTTTCCTTCCTTCTGGTCAACTTTAAACTTCTTGTAATATTTCTTGAAGTGACCCTTATTGTTGTAATAATTGCATTTCGCATCTTTATGGCTCTTGGATTTTGACCTTGACTTTTCATGGTTGTCAAACTTGTTACCTCTTTCCTTTGATCAACCCTATGATAATTATTCGATTCCTTGATGAGTAGGCCTTCATTCTTCATGTCATCTGTCATGCTCTTGTTCATCTTGACATAAGAAATGATATTTTGGACAACCTCCTTGAACAGAAGAGTCTCCTTGACAAATATAAGTGTGGTTCGAAAATGCTTAAGGACGACGATAATGACAATAGCAAGAGCAAAGCTTTGCCCTCCTCTTCCTACTTGACCTCCACCCGCAACAAATTGTTCACACGATGATTAAACTCATTGCGGTGCTCCATAACATCACCTCCTTCCCCCATATGAAGGTTAAGTAATTGATCTTTTACGAATAGCTTATTAGAAAGCATCTTTCCTATGTACAACTTCTCAAGTTTCTCCCATGTACCTTTTCGATCTTCTCATCCATTACATTATATCTGACTTTATCAGAAAGGTGCAGCTCGATGGAGCTCATTACCTTGATATCTGCTTGTTCCAAGACTCCATGTCACCTCTTCGGGCTTATGCCTGATGCCAATTATGCACATGTGGAGATCTTATTGAATAAGAGTGTTCTTCATCTTCCATTGTCAAAGAATGGAGTTGGCTTGCTTATCTAATGGCTTCAGCTCAACCTTCACGCCACCGACCATCGTCTTCTCATCAGCCATTGTGAACACCCAAACCGAGATCTGATACCATTTTGTTGGTGTTCACGATCAAAACGCCTTGGTCAAGATCTTTTTCTTGATGCCACATGAAATAAACAAATAACATAATCAACGAACCAAAATAAAATAATACAGCAACACAGATGAACACAAGGATTTACGTGAAAAACCCAAAAGAGAAATACCACAGGTTGAGCTTGGAGCTCAGAGGGGGCTTCACTGTGCTAGAATCAACAAAAAGATACAAGGCACCTGACACACTTGCTAAGCCAACTTCCATCGTACACAGCTCACACACACCCATCTTTTTTAAATTCAATGCTAGAGTTATCCTCATGGAAGAAAGATAAACCCTCCTCCACTCAAACACTCTCTATCTCTCAAGAGAAAATAAATGGAACACTCTTCTAACCTATAGCGAAATTTCCTTGCCAATGGCTTGCTTTTTTGCTTTGCTTTTTGGTTGGTTGCATCTCCACAACAACGAGCATGCCTATTTATAGACTTGAGTGAACCTTCTAGGTCCTCCTCTTTTTCTTCTCACATTCATGCATGCATAGAAATTCTTAGGAATTCACAAGTATAGGCAAAAAGGTCAAAAAACCTTTGAGCTTCCCCATCTAATTTTATTCACATAGAATTTGAATGGATAATGTACTTTGACTGAGCATAATTACTTCAGTACTGCTTCGATTTGAGTGATTCAAAAATTGACCTGCAGCTAGAATGATTCTCTACAACTTTTGTATTGAAGACCAAGCCAAATAAATGTTGCATCTGTTGGAGTGGTGGACTGGCAAGAGAAGAGGTAATGGATGTTTGCTAACTCCAAACGCTCTTGAGTACTGGGTTGCTACCCTTTTAGCACCTCCAAAATAAATTCACCCAAGTTAAAACTTTGCACAAAATGAGAAGCTCTGCAATACTTTACTTTGCTTTCTTTGTTTTTCTTCTTTTCTTATATACTTTACAATACAATCATATGACCCCTTATATAGGATTGTATACAATGAAGTTTCAAGTAGAATAAATACATGTGTTAATAACCTCACAAAACTCTCTTAGTAAATATATTATAGGTTCTGCTTAACTTTATTGGTAGAGTCAATAAGCTTCAGGCTTAGTTTTGTATTAACTCCATAACTCCAACAAATCACCCCCTTAAACCTGAAGTGTAATCATGCCGAGCTTGTCTATTAATCTTCTGAATGCATCTACTGTTAGAGGCTTGGTGAATATGTCTGGGACTTGGTCTAGAGTATGACAATACTCCAGTACTATGGTTTTCTTCTTTACATGGTCTCTAAGAAAATAAAATCATGTATCTATGTGTTTGCTCCTCCCATGGTGTACTGGGTCCTTTGCAAGCTGTATAGCTGATTTGTTGTCTACAAATATCATTGTTGGTTTTTCTTGTAGATAATCTAGCTCCTTTAAAATATTTCTCAACCAAATTGCTTCACAGACTGTAGATGCAGCCGCCACATATTCTGCTTCACATGAAGATAAGGCCACAACTCCTTACTTCTTTGAGGTCCATGAAAATGCAGCTGACGCAAGATAGAAGACATAGCCAGTGGTGCTTTTTCTCTCATCTTGGTCACCTCCATGATCGCTATCTGAATAGCCTACTAACTCTGAAGTTTTACCATAATTATAACATAGACAAAGGTTAAGTGTGCCTTTGATATACCTTAAAATTCTCTTCGCAGCTAGCCAATGACTCTTTCGGTGTCTCCATATAACGACTCACAGGTCTGACTCCATAAACGAAATCAATACTTGTGATCGTCAAGTACCTCAGGCTACCAACTAGACTTTTGAAGAGAGTGAGTCTACAAAATCTCTATTTCCTTCTCTTGATAGCTTCATTCCTGTAGCTATTGAAAAGTCACCTAGAGGGGGGGTGAATAGGTGATATAGCTAATCTATGAACTCAATGCGGAATTTAAAAACTTAATGCAATACACTCAAGTGCAATCAACAAGTGATGCACACACAACCAAGCCAAGCAATTATGAATGCACAATATGAATAGTTGCAAGGCACAAAGTAAAGAGAGAGATAGAGAGAGAGTCAATGGATCAAGCGCAAACAACAAGATATGTTTTGAGGTTCGAGCACCCAGCTCTACATCCCCGCCTTCGACACACGAAGGATTCTAATCCACTAGCTAGTCCACAAAGAACTCTCACAAGGAGTACCCAACTCCTCTCTTTACAACCACAACCTCCTCCTTGAGGCAAGCTTCAATCCAACAAAACAATCACCTCACAACTTGATGGATTAGCACAAAACAAACAAGGATCACCTCACAACTTGAGGGATACAACCCAAGGCACAAAACCAAGCAAAGATTGGGTTTTTAACTTGGTGGTCTAACAAACAACCACAAACAATCTCTTTCTCTCACACAAAGATCCTATAGAAGAGATAGTAGATTTTAGCTCAAGTGTGGAGAAAACCAATGGAATGGAAATCAAAATCACAAAGAAAAATCCTTGGGAAAAACTGAAACCAAGATATAGATGATGAATCAAAACTCTTTTCCCAAAAACCCTTTCTTTGGTTTTCCAAACCCTAACAAAAACTTCAAATATATTGTTCAATATGAGTTCAAAAACTTCTTTGATTGCTGTGAAAACACCAGAGAGTAGGGAAAAATTCGTACAAAATTCTTAGAGAAAAACTCTCACAAATGGGGTATTTATAGGCAAATCTGGAAACTAGCCGTTGGCAGCAGATTTTGCCAAAAATACACTGCCGGTCGACCGGACCTGTCGACCGTCCAACGGTCAAATTCTGCCCGTTGGCAGCTACCGGTCGACCGTCCCGGTCGACCCAAACAAACAGAGAGCTCTGCTCTCAGACCCGGTCGACCCGGACGGTCGACCGTCCAAAGTCTGCCAAACGTGCACAGATCTGTGCACGTCGGTCGACCGACCCGGTCGACCGACTTCAAGCCAAGTCGACTTGTCAGAAGACTAGTCGACTGGTTGAAGCCTGGAACAGAAAACTGGGTCAGAAAAACAGTTTAAAAATATTTTGAAAAATCTTTTAACACTCCTAAAAATCACCAAAATAGTTTTAACATTTTGCATTGATATATAAACATGTGGTAAAAAGTTTAGCTCAAATATCAATCAATATGAACTATTTTTGTGTCTTATCATTTTTACCAAAAACTGTATTTTCTAAAACTTGAATTTTCCAAATGAAAATCTGATTTTACCAAAACTCTTCCAAATACAAAAACATGATATTTAAACACTTTGAAGCATGATGCATATGGATAGAAATCCAATATACATGAAACATATATATATCATAGTTTTTGTCTTTGATTCCAAAAATAAGTTTGTTAAAACACAAAACCTAAAACACATGAAATAGGTATATCAAAGTAAGTTTATCTAAGAGTTGAAGCATGCATGTATATAGAACAAATCTAATATACATTAAACCATGTAAACTTGTTTTGATATAAAATCTATTCATGCAAACCAAGATTGGTTAAACCAAAAACCGAAAACCAAAACATGAAACGTGTGTGTTGTGAACTTGAGCATATCATACTATTCTAATCTTTACAATTTTGATCTAAACACAAAACTAAACTATGGTACCGAAGTCTTCTTGTAGAGCGCAATCTCCAAGCCGACTCGATCCAAACTCTTTGATCCACCGAGCAAGTGCTATAAATGATCTTTGACGCTCGGGCTCTTGAATCAACATGTGAAAGATGTGTGGAAGCTTTCACCAACTAATAACTTGATAAATGATCTGAAACTAAATAACACAAGATTATTAGTACACAAAACTACATGAGTTAATCATCATCAAAACTAGAGTGGAAAGCCTTTGGGCCAACAATCTCCCCCTTTTTGATGATGACAAAACTCATGGAGTTATATATGCATGGATTAAAGTTAAGCTTCAAAGAAGCTCCCCCTTAACTCATGCATAGGATAAACAACTAATAAATGGCTCTAGATACCAATGAAATTATGAAACATGAAACATGCATAGATATGCATAATACAATAAATGGCTCTAGAAACCAATGGAAGATACCAATGAAATTTTCAAAAACAAATAAACATGTTCTAGATACCAATTAGCAAAAACAAATAAACATGCTCTTGATACCAATAAAACTAAACACATAGCAAAAACTAATAAACATGCTCTTGATACCAATAAAACTAAACACATAAACATGCTCTAGATACCAATTAAACTCAATATATGCAAGACAAAACTAATGATCTCTTATACAAGCTCTTGAATACCAAAACTAAACAAACTAAACATGTTCTTTAAATAATGCTTTTGATATCAATTTTGAACTTAATAAAAACATTAAAAACATAAAACATGCATATACAAACATGCATATAAACTCAAATTCTTCTCCCCCTTTTTGTCAATCATCAACAAAGGGGTTAAAAACAAAACTAATAAAAACATATACCAATTAAAAGAAATTATTCACCCCCTTATTTACAAAACTTAATAAAAATATATTCTTTTTATATTCAAAACAAGAAATCAAACAAGGGATGTTCTCCCCCTTTTGTCTAAACTCAAATATGATACCAATTAGAAGAAAATGTGTCAAGGAAGTGCATATTGATACCAATTAAAAATGAAACTATACCAATTGAAAAACAAAAATCTTGATACAAATTGATAAGTAAACTAACATCATATCAATTGTAAATGAACAATTTTGATATCAATTGAAATTAAACATAACAAATTTGATTTTGATACAAATTTAAATTATTGCCAATTGAAATTATTATTCTCTATCATAAAGTAAGGGAGTGGAATACTAAATACCAATTGAAAGAAACAATACAAAATTTTCTCCCCCTTTATGAAATACCAATAAAAAAACTATGATAAGGCTCGAATTAAGATACCAATTGAAAACTAAATCAATTGAAACAAAGTTGAATCTCAAGCTTATCATCATAAACAAGATTTGTGCTTAAAGATATAGGGATATAGTAAGCACAAATAAAACATATATATGTATGAAAAGTAGATACCAATTGAAATTGATATTCTTTGAAATGCAAGCATACATATACGAAAATATATGAGTATACAAGAAATGTCAAGATTGATACCAATTGAAAGAATTCAATGATACCAATTGAAACAACAATAAGATCAAGTGTATATCTCATATTCCTACCACCCATTTCATGTTCAAGTTTACTATGATTTTCACTATAAAGCATACATGAGCATGATCTCCCATCCAACCACCCTTAGAAGGTAGGGGTTTTCAAAAATAGGTTTACAAATATAGTATGTTTGAAAACTACTACCAAGGAAGAATATCACAACTAGTTATATGAATCAACTAGTATGAGATCCTTCAAACAAGGAATAACAAAAAAAATATTTTTCATGAAGACACATGTAAACCACATGGCACTAAAACACTCAAAATTCATATAGCACAATTTGTACTCATGAAAACTAAGTCATGAGAAAACATTAAATAAGGTGAGTGTACAAGTGTTGTGGGAAACATATCAACATGAAAATGGACAATCAAGCTCAATATTGAAAACATGAAATTCATCTAGGATGTGAATCACCAATTGAAATCATCAAAAAATGAACTTCATCATAAATGTGAAATCACCTAGCAAACATGAAATTCTTCCAAACGATTTAAACTTCAAGGCATATGTACGTCATGTACAAACTAAAGTATACATACATATCCTAAACACAATGAGTCCACAAAAGTATATGCATGAAGGCACGTGGCTCAAGGATGTATATGTATAAATGATAGTTTGGACAAGATGGACATATACATGAAGTTAAAACAAAATATGTAAAATGATGAATACAAGTCAAATGCAAGAATCATCAAAACTAGACTATACTAGTACAACAAATGAATACAAATGAGCGTTCAAGCACAAACATATATAAAGGTCTATTTGTAACTCACTAGTTGTACAAGTATAAATCCTAGTCTTAATGAAAACTATCATTCAAGCAAGTAGTCAAAACATGAAGCATAAAACGAGAATCATAGCTCATCATTATAAACATAAAACGATCATTATGTAAATCCACATGCTATTAGAGTTATTATGCATATCATAGCTCTAATAATCATGGCATTTAACATACTTATCAAAACAAAACATGAGTCATCAAAACAAAAACATCATAAACATCCATATGATCATTATGTATATGCATGTGCATTAGATCTAGGGCATACATGATAGTACTAAACAAGGTGAGAACACAAGGATAAGATCCATATAAAACATGGGTGTCTCAAGTAACTAAACATGTATATCACTAATCAAAATCACATGGCATAATCATAATGAGCAATGAAACAAGACATGCTATGAATAGATGAACATGAAAAGCATGCAAATAAAAATGGGAGTTAGAGAATGATACCAAAACCGATGAAGGTGCATCTCTAGTTCTCCAAACCACGGTGGTCTTCCCACCAAATCCCCTTGAGAGTGAAGCATCCAAATGGTTCTCTTTTAAGCTTAGAACGCATCCACCTCAAGGCACCAATACTCTCACGTGATGCGAGAGCTCCCACCTACATCAAAAGTCAAGGAGGTGGTTTTTGGTACCCATTTTCTTTTGGGTCCATAGGGGTTAGTTTCTTTTCTAACCCAAACAAGATTAGTTGCTAAATTTTCATGATAAATACGATCATAACAAAATCTAGCAAGATGGCCTTTTCGACCACAATGTGTACATGTGTACACATGAGCATACATGTCATGGTTGTGTCCGTGGAAAGCATGTGTATGCCGTGTAGGGTGTGCATGCAAAGTTGGAACTTGTTTCTTACGAACCAAGGATTCCAAATGAGTGTGGTTTATGACACATTGGCTCAAAGTGGAGCCCAAACAATCAACACTTTTCTTCAAAATACTTATGTCATTTTCAATGCTTGAAGATAAAGTGGAGCATGCAATAGGTGTGTAAGAAGTAGAAGCTACACTAGCATGGCACACATGAGAATCAATTTCAATTTTCAAAGATTCATTTTTCTTTAAAACCAAATCCAATTCTTTTGTAATAGAATCAATTTTATTTTTCAAAGAAAGGTTATCTTTAAAAGTAAAATTCAATTTTGAAGATAAAATCTCATTGTGCTTCACAACATCATCACAATCATCTTTACCTTTTAAAACATCAATTTCCTTTAAAGCAAGTTCAAGTTGAGATTTAAGTGAGTCACGTTCACTTGCAATCTCTTCCTTCTCTTGCAAAGTCAACTCAAAATTAGAACACAAATTCTTTAATTCATTTTTCAAAACAAGGTTGTCCTCTTTCAAAAGATTGTGTTTTTCCAAGAAATTTTCAAGCTTTTGAGCAAGTTCCAAATTTAAAGATTGAACTTCCAAACATCCATAGCAATAGGAACTAGAGCTATGATCTAATTGAGTGTCCGATTGTACCTCAAGAGAGTTATTCCCTTGGACCATGAAGCAATGCTCTTCGGACTTTTCTCTCTTAGATCTCCTCATCTTGTTAATAATCCTTGGAAGCTCGGGAGACGTCAATAAGCTCCAAACTGCAAAAGCCGAGTCATAACGATCAAACACCGGTAAAAGATGTTCACTAAGAGATGCTCTAAGTGCTCTAAGTGCTAATGCATTAGCCTTTTTGTGTTTACTATTATTAGGGAATGACTCTTGAGTGGAGGCTTGATAAACTAGATGTCCTAGGCTTTTTAAATATCTACTCATATTGGCCTTCCAAGCATCAAGTCTAATATGGTCAAACATAGGAGGGCTATCTATGAGTGCAACCTAAATGTGAGTGCAAATGAAAATGCAAATGAAGATTAGCAAACCAAGATCTCACTCCTAGGTGGTTAAACCTAAATATCAGGAGCGTAGGCTCTGATACCAATTGAAAAGTCACCTAGAGGGGGGGTGAATAGGTGATATAGCTAATCTATGAACTCAATGCGGAATTTAAAAACTTAATGCAATACACTCAAGTGCAATCAACAAGTGATGCACACACAACCAAGCCAAGCAATTATGAATGCACAATATGAATAGTTGCAAGGCACAAAGTAAAGAGAGAGATAGAGAGAGTCAATGGATCAAGCGCAAACAACAAGATATATTTCGAGGTTCGAGCACCCAGCTCTACATCCCCGCCTTCGACACACGAAGGATTTCTAATCCACTAGCTAGTCCACAAAGAACTCTCACAAGGAGTACCCAACTCCTCTCTTTACAACCACAACCTCCTCCTTGAGGCAAGCTTCAATCCAACAAAACAATCACCTCACAACTTTAGGGATTAGCACAAAACAAACAAGGATCACCTCACAACTTGAGGGATACAACCCAAGGCACAAAGCCAAGCAAAGATTGGGTTTTTAACTTGGTGGTCTAACAAACAATCACAATCTCTTTCTCTCACACAAAGATCCTATAGAAGAGATAGTAGATTTTAGCTCAAGTGTGGAGAAAACCAATGGAATGGAAATCAAAATCACAAAGAAAAATCCTTGGAAAAAACTGAAACCAAGATATAGATGATGAATCAAAACTCTTTTCCCAAAAACCCTTTTCTTTGGTTTTCCAACCCTAACAAAAACTTCAAATAGATTGTTCAATATGAGTTCAAAAACTTCTTTTGATTGCTGTGAAAACACCAGAGAGTAGGGAAAAATTCGCACAAAAATTCTTAGAGAAAAACTCTCACAAATGGGGTATTTATAGGCAAATCTGGAAACTAGTCGTTGGCAGCAGATTTTGCCAAAAATACACTGCCGGTCGACCGGACTGGTCGACCGTCCAACGGTCAAATTCTGCCCGTTGCCAGCTACCGGTCGACCATCCCGGTCGATCCAAACAAACAGAGAGCTCTACTCTCAGACCCGGTCGACCCGGACGGTCGACCGTCCAAAGTCTGCCAAACGTGCACAGATCTGTGCACGTCGGTCGACCGGCCCGGTCGACCGACTTCAAGCCAAATCGACTTGTCAGAAGACTAGTCGACTGGTTGAAGCCTGGAACAGAAAACTAGGTCAGAAAAACAGTTTAAAAATATTTTGAAAATCTTTTAACACTCCTAAAAATCACCAAAAATAGTTTTAACATTTTGCATTGATATATAAACATGTGGTAAAAGTTTAGCTCAAATATCAATCAATATGAACTATTTTTGTGTCTTATTATTTTTACCAAAAACCAAAAACTGTATTTTCTAAAACTTGAATTTTCCAAATGAAAATCTGATTTTACCAAAACTCTTCCAAATACAAAAACATGATATTTAAACACTTTGAAGCATGATGCATATGGATAGAAATCCAATATACATGAAACATATATATATCATAGTTTTTGTCTTTGATTCCAAAATAAGTTTTGTTAAAACACAAAACCTAAAACACATGAAATAGGTATATCAAAGTAAGTTTGTCTAAGAGTTGAAGCATGCATGTATATAGAATAAATCTAATATACATTAAACCATGTAAACTTGTTTTGATATAAAATCTATTCATGCAAACCAAGATTGGTTAAACCAAAAACCGAAAACCAAAACATGAAACGTGTGTGTTGTGAACTTGAGCATATTATACTATTCTAATCTTTACAATTTGGATCTAAACACAAAACTAAACTATGGTACCGAAGTCTTCTTGTAGAGCGCAATCTCCAAGCCGACTCGATCCAAAACTCTTTGATCCACCGAGCAAGTGCTATAAATGTTCTTTGACGCTCGGGCTCTTGAATCAACATGTGAAAGATGTGTGGAAGCTTTCACCAACTAATAACTTGATAAATGATCTGAAACTAAATAACACAAGATTATTAGTACACATAACTACATGAGTTAATCATCATCAAAACTAGAGTGGAAAGCCTTTGGACCAACAGCTATTGGGGTGTTCACCGGGTTGCAGTTACTCATCTTGAATTTCTCCAAGATCTCCTTCATGTACTTCTTTTGAGATATAAATATCCCATCTTGTTTCTGCTTCACTTCGATGCAAAGAAAATAGGACATCAATCCATTGTCCGTCATTTCAAATACATTGAACATCGCCGCCTTGAATTCAGCAAGCATTTCCGTGCTACTTCCTGTGTACAACATATCATCAACATAAAAACAAATTATTAGAAATTCGTCTTGATGGCTCCTCTTCATGTAGATGACATGCTCATAAGGACATTTGGTGAAGCCATTTTGATGAAGATAACCATCAATTCGGACATTCCACGCCCGTGGTGCCTGCTTTAAGCCGTACAAGGCTTTCTTCAGGCGATAAACCTTGTCTTCTTGTTCTTTTATCAGAAAACCTTCTGGTTGGTGCCATACACCTCTTCTTTAAGAATATTATTAAGAAAAGCAGACTTGACATCTAGATGATATATCTTTCACCTGTGATGAGCTGCAAGTTAAATTAATAGTCTCACCGTCTCCAATCGAGTAACTGGTGCAAAAACTGCTTCATAGTCGATGCCGTACTTTTGTTTGTAGCCTTTCGTTACAAGTCTCGCCTTGTATCGATCAACTTCACCACTGCTACGCGTTTGATCTTGTGCACCCATTTTACACCTATTTCCTTGTGACTTTGTGGAAGTGTTGTCAACCACATGTGTCATTTTTTTGGATGGCATGAATCTCCTCCTTCATTGCTGATCGCCAACAATCTTCTTCCTCAGCCTCTTGGAAAGTGAGAGGTTCATGATCAACATATAAGCAGAAGAGATTAGTCTCCCCGTCTTCTTCTATCTGCTCATTGATCTCCATAAGGCTTCTCATTTTGATGGGACCTCGTTGCACGACAGATTGACTGCTACTACTTTCCCTAGAAGATGGAAAACCTCTCATAGGAGACAGTATAGCATGTTGAGGAGATGGTGGTGGAACCTCCTGTGGGGGCTCATCAAGTTCATCCACCACAAGTTGCACTTTGACAGTCTCTTCATTGCTCCAGCTCCATGCTTCAGCTTCATTGAAGACAACATCTCTACTAACCACTAGTTTCTTAGTGGATTGTAGAGCTTGTATTCCTTCGACTCCTCGCTATATCCGATGAAAATACATTTTTATTAGGCTTGGGTTGTGTGAGTGGGGGGTGATTTTTGGGTTAAGGGAGGGTAATGACTTCCCCACCTTATGTTTTTTTGGGTTTTGCCCTTTATTTCAATTCATGCAAGTGTGCAATATAGATAAGAATGAACACACAAAGAGAGAAAATCACCCACGTGTTTGTCCTATATTATGTGCAATGCCATATGTATACCTTCTATCAATATCACAACAACACAAGAATAAAATACAGTATATTGGAATGAAAATTGACACGTGCCTAGATGCAAATGTCTAAACTATTTAAAAGCATCCAATTTTTATATTTTAGTTCTTAAAATTATTACAGTATAAAGGTAATATAAATAAAAACTAACAACAGAATATAAGAATATACAAGAATTTACCCAACCACACAAGAGAAAGTGTGGACTTCTGCAATGCTAAAGAATTGACCTGCACACCAAAAAACAAAGAAGAAAAGTTAACAAAAATGTGAAATCAAACCGTTCCCATCCCCGGCAACGGTACCAAAATTTGATCGGGAAAAAACCGCGCACAAAAAGTGCATGTTTTGAAGTTAAGATTTAAAGTGTGTGCGCTTTGGCTTCCTCGATACTTCCGTTATAACATAGAGGTTAAAACGAGTCAAATCCGCAAGGACGGGAGGCGATAGAAGATTTACCAATTGATTCACGTGTGTATTAAAAGTTCTTTAATGTTTGAAAGAATGAAAAGAAAGAAAACAAAGAATGAAAAGAGAAGTACGGTGAAACACGAAGAAGTGGGAAATATAGAAAAGAAGATATTTGAGATTTTTGATATTTCTAAAACAAAGTGAAAAAGAAAGAAAACCCATGGCTACTAACTACTAATGACTCCACTAACATGCTAATCTCTTAGTGATAGTTGCCTCACATGTATCATTGGCCATCACTAGTCCTCTGTGCAAGAGCTTTATAAAGCATGGCTCATATGTTAACTTTTACATCCAAATTCAACCAACAAGTGCAAGCTACACTTAAATCATCAAAACCCAATAAGAGCAAGTATGAAATAAAGTAATGTTAGCTTGTTAGAGATTTAGATGTTAGAGTGTTAGATCCATCATCATGAGCCATCAATGGCTCTTACAAGGGCAAGGCCAAGTAGAGGCTATTAGATTCATGTGGATTATCCAATAAGAATTTAAACTAGTTAGTGGTTAGTAGTTAGTTGTGTTGGCCCAAAGGTTACAATCCCTGGGTTATGTGTTTTGATGATAACAAACCATATAAAAGATGTTTGGTACTAATAGAAGTTAAAGAATGAATTTAAGGTCGATACAGGTATTGATGGCTCAAGAGTTCTTAAGCATGGGATATTAGGGTCTAGCTCAAATGTTGCTCAACATCAACTATCAGATACTCCTGCTTGTAGTCTCATATAGTTTATTTTGTTAAAGAATAGTATATAAGTTTGAAGCTCAAATACACACACTCACACACACAAATTCAATATATTTGGTTTTCAGTTTAACCGGTTTTAGATTTCAAGTACATATATCGGGTTTTAGATTTGAACCAGTTTTAGTTCTGCTGATTTGCTTGACACCTTTTTATATTTTCTATCATAACATTTTATTCTTATATTCAAATAACATGATTTAACTTGCATTTCAAAGCTAACTTCTAGATCTAAATTTCTTATGCAAAAATCATTTTCAGATTCAAATGTTAAAGATGAAAAATATTTGGTTGAACTCTAATCTTGTTCTAAAAATATATTACAGTTTCTGATTTGACACCTGTCAGTATTTTATTGATAAATTTCTAATCCAAAATGATATTGATTTGATTACAGTTGCATTAAAAAGAAGACTTAAAGATTTACAAATTATTTCTATACACTTATTTTTGAATTCTCACATTTTAGTCCTGTAAACTATGCTCAAAGTTGACCAACAGTCTGCCAAATTGACAGACTGGCTAAGTTTAAGGAGGCTGATTTTAACATGTTTTTAAAATGTATTTTGTTGAATTTTAAGAGTTAATTTCTTCCTCTTTCATTCAGGTAAAAGTTTTCTATGTTTACTCTTCCTTAATCCTATATAAAGGGGTCATTAGGGTAGACATTTTTACAACAACAAATTCAAAGATCAAAAGTTTTGAGTTTTCTTGAGAAAGAGCTTTTGTTTAAGTTTTGGGCTATTATTTTCAAAAGTTTTATGAAAGTTTTTGGTTCTTAAAATCTCTCTTCTGTTTTTATATCACTTACAAAAGCTTGAGCTTCAATCTTATATATTATTCTCTGAGTTTCTCTGGGTTTTGTAAGAAGTATTTTCAAAAGAGAGTTTGTGGTCTTTTAATCATCCAGTGCTTATTGTAATTGTTGCTACGCTACCTCTGGACTAGAGGAGTGCGTTGGGGAGTTGTGTACTCCATAGTGGTTGTAATTTCTTTGGTGGAAAGTTCTAGTGGATTGAAAATCCTTCACAGTGGTGAAGGCGGGGACGTAGAGCGGTGGCTCGAACCTCAAAACAAATATCTTTGATTGTGATTGATTTCTTGTCTCTCTTATCTACTTTATTTTCATTCATCTATTGTCGATCTATACTCTTACAACAAGATTGTATTGAGTACCTAAAACTCTTAGCTTGAGGATCACGAGGAAGAAGTTCAGAACCCTTCATAGGGCATACGGCTTCTAATCTTATTTTGAGTGATCGTTTGCATCATATCATTTTTATTTTGCATTGGATTTTAAATTGATTAGCTTTACAACTATTCACCCCCTCTAGATGCAATTTCAATTGGTATCAGAGCAAGGTCTCTAGTTTCTGGCTTAACATCCTTATAGAGATCCTAATTTGCTAATCTTTATATAAAATTCTTCATTCTTCCACTAGTAAATATCACCGACAGTATTAGGACCCCTCCCAAGTTTGATGGGCTTAACTTTCCTATATGGAAAGTTAGGATGACCGTATTTTTGCAATCCTAGGATGCTGGGTTGCAAAGGCGGTGACCAAATCCTATAGTGCACCCACCGGTGAGGAGGCCACTTGGTCCGATCTCGCCTCCAAGGAAAATGAGGCTAATTCAAAGGCTTAAAATGCCTTGCTTTTAGCGTTGACTGAGGATGACATGACAAGGGTCATTCATTGCAAATCCTCCTATGAGATTTGGCAACACTTAATTGTCACTCATGAGGGAACTTCACAAGTCAAGAGAGCTAAAATTGATCTCTTGCGTTCCCAATATGAAAACTTTAAAATGCATGAAAATGAGTCTATTAATGACATGATTACGAAGTTTACTAAATTAACTAATGGTCTTGCTTCTATAGGTGATGAAATCAACAATGATCAAAAGGTCCGGAAGGTCATTCGCGCACTTCCACCGTCTTGGGAAGTCAAAGCTACCACATTGAAGGAGTTGAACGATAAAGATGAGATGGAGCTCATTGGTCTTATCGGCAACCTTAAGACCAATGAGATGGAGAAAGCAGCAAGAGAAGAAATGGCGCCACAAAAGAAGAAGACTATCGCATTAAATTCTACTCCCGCCATCTCCGACGATGAAGAAGAAGAAGAAGAATATGAAGAGCTATCTCTCCTCGTAAGAAATATAATAAGAGCATACAACAAGGAAACATACAACCATAGGAGACGACGGCAAGTAAAGGAGGAAAAGAAAATCATTTGCTTCAACTGTCAGAAATCCGGACAAATTGTGGCCGAATGTTCAGATTTCAGAAACAAGGTATCTTCTTCTATCAAGCAAAAGAAGCCATTTATGAAGAAAGCATTCAAAGCCACTTGGAATTTAGAAAGTGAATCCGAAGAGGAGGTGGACATTGCAAACATGTGTTTCATGGCAAACACACCCAAGGTAAATTCTGAACTATTTTTTATAATGGTGGAGTAACTCAAGATGATTTATTAAATGCTTTTGTAGAACTTTCAAATAGTTATGATTCTTTAAAGAAAAATTGCCTAACAATGAAAAAGGAAAATTAGGTACTTCAAAACAAAGTTATTATTCTTTCCAACGAAAAAGATGATTTGTCTTCCACTCTTTTATCAACACAAAAGGATATTGATGCATACAAGATTTCATATAAAGCTAAGTTTCTCAAGATTGATGAAAATGAAGTTTCTATCTTAAAAACAAAAATCAATAATTTGGAAAATGTTTTAAAGAATGTGAGTTTACAAAGCTAAATTAGTAGGCATGTTTTCAAAGAAAAATTCTTCAAAGAAACACATCATACTATGCATGCTCACACACACACCAAGCATGATCATACACCACATGTTCACCATGCTCATAAACACATGTTCATCATGCATATCATGCTTTCATGTATGAGAGATTTTATAAATGTACTTATTGTGGCCGAAATGGTCATCTAGCTAAATTTTGTTATGATCGTATAAATGGCACTAATAATCATGTTTGGTTTAAGAAAGGTGCTAACCCCCATGGACCCAATAAGATATGGGTACTAAAATCTAACTCTACTGTATTTGATGTATGTGTGGGCTCTCACTTAACGTGAGAGTAATGGTGCCTTGATGGTAGATGCATTTGACTTAATGGACACTACGTTGGATGCATCACTTTCAAGGATGTTTGATGGTAGGACCACCTTGGTTTGGAGACTAAGAGATTACCCTATTGGTTTTGGTAACAATCTCTAACTCCTATTTTATTCACATGCTTTCATATAAATATTTTTAGCATGTTTTGGTTTCAATACTCATTATGATTGATCATGTTTAGATTCATGTTTTGGTTTATGTGCTTGGTTTTGAACTTCATGATTTTGATTACTTGTTTAAATGTAGTTTTCATTAAACTTGTGTATATACTTGTACAAGTAGTGAGCTACACTTGGTTATTATGTGCTTGTGCTTCATTACTCATTTGTACTCATTACAGTACTTGTATAGCCTAGTTTTGATGATTCTCTCATTTACACTTGTATTTTCTATTTTTGCACATGGTTTCATGATAATGTATTAGCTTCATGCATATGTTACTTTTGTTTAAACTAATAGATATACATGTACATCCTTGAGCCACTTGCCTTCATGCAATATACTGTTGTGGACTCGTTTATGTTTGGATATGTATGTATACTCTAGTTTATACAAAACATACACATGTCTTGAAGTTTGTTTTGTTTTGATGAAAATTAAACTTTTATGTTTTTCTTGTTTGTAAAGGAATTTGATTTGAGCTTAAATGCCTCATTTCCATGATTTTGTTGATTACATGATTCTTACACTCTATATTTGGTGTTTACTCATGACTTTATTTCATGAGCATATGTGTCACGCCCCGCTTCCCAAAATACGCTGGAGCGGAGACGCGACATGAGTCGACGACGCATATACGCAAGGAAAATACCTCACGTATACGCGCTAAGCCTTAAGTAACCCGAAACAAGTTATAAATATAAACTATAATGAATCATGATTACTGCAATATCACTTATAAGCATCCACGCAAGATATCATAAATAAAGACTGGAATAACAACTGAATCTGATATAACGAGAATCAGAAAATAATATGCAGGCAAAAAAGCTAAGAATACCGGAATTGAATACGGAGATGCTCCAGCTCTTCGCGAAGCGTACGGTCTCATCGAACACCTGACAATAGAAACAAATCGTCTAATATCTAGACGTACAAATTCAGGGTCATCAGAAAGCGACCTGGTGAGTGTGTGTGTAAAGAGAAGAGCTCGTGCATCTAAACAATATGCATAGAATAATAACAAGATAAGCTGCAGACGGAAGATAAATATATAACATGATAAACAAACAACTGAAGGATAACAGCATAACAACATGAATAAAGATAAAAGTCAACTATCACAATTGTAAACTAATAGTGATGTCAAGATGTGTAACCTAGCATATGTCACTAATCTGGTTGGATATTATTAACCTTACTAATGTAGTACTTAGCTGTGTCCCATACCACAGCCGTTTTCCCACATATCAAACAATGTTATCGTTAATGTAACTACCTACCAATGTAGTGCATGTGGTTTGAAAGAGTACCGAGCATGCCCGGTACTACGGTCTAACACCCCTGGCGCTGAACCAGGACAAGCCGCAAGGCTCTAATATCTAAAGACCACAACCCCACACAAAAAGACAACTAGTGTGGCGCCGTAATTCGGGTATAGCCCTGACAACTGACAACTGAATAGGTAGCCAGTACTATCTTGGTTCCCCATGATTTGAACCCACAACTCGGTATCATAATAAGTCCTTCCAAAATACACAACATGCATCATCAGGCAATTACCCCTGTTCCCCGGGTTATGGTATCTTTTATTAACAAGCAATAATATGAGTTATTATTAAAGAATAACTGATATCTCCAACAACTAGTGAAATCAATAATAGCTGATCATCTGACAACTGATATCTGACAACTGAGTAGCTGACAACTAATATCTGACAATTAAAATAGAATACTGGAGATATAGCCACTAACACAACTGAGCACTAATCACTGATAGCTGATACTGATCTCTCACAACTCCTATAAACTCTGAACACATCATATGATCACCAACAAATATTCTCACCAATAACTGATAAAGTGATAACTGCTATCTGATAACTCTGAAGTACAAGATCACCGATATTGACTAGATCAATATACAATAACTCAAATTCTATTAACTGAAGTAATCGATAACTGAACATGAAGCACATAGTATATCCTCGAGATCAACAAGTCAACGGATACCGAAATCATAATGAAGTAAGAAAATCATCCTCAAACAACATATAGTCTAGAATATCTACTTCTGATACTCACATCAACAAAATATCATCTAAATAAATCTCAAATGCTCACAACTATAAATCCAGCTACATCAAACCTATTTTAATGAGTTCAAGATCCGATATAAAGAATGTAAATTCTAGATCACCTCTAACTCAAGATCAATCTAAATCATAACCCAACTAAATCAGTCACATCTAAATACTGATCAATATCCAATATAAATAACATAAATCTCAGTTCAACCCAAATTCCAACTAAGTCTATATACTGATCCAAGCATAAAGAAATCCAATCTCTAACATTATAACAAGTCCTTCATCAATACCCAAATGAATCATCACCTAAGTTAGCCCAGTTTATATTTGAGGACAGATGACATGTTTCATGTAGAGTATTAAAGTTTTACCAATTGATTGGCGTGCATATTAAAAGTTCTTTAACGTTTGAAAGAATGAAAAGAAAAGAAAACAAAGAATGAAAAGAGAAGTATGGTGAAACACGAAGAAGTGGGAAATATAGAAAAGAAGATATTTGAGATTTTTGATATTTCTAAAACAAAGTGAAAAAGAAAGAAAACCCATGGCTACTAACTACTAATGACTCCACTAACATGCTAATCTCTTAGTGATAGTTGCCTCACATGTATCATTGGCCATCACTAGTCCTCTGTGCAAGAGCTTTATAAAGCATGGCTCATATGTTAACTTTTACATCCAAATTCAACCAACAAGTGCAAGTTACACTTAAATCATCAAAACCCAATAAGAGCAATTATGAAATAAAGTAATGTTAACTTGTCAGAGATTTAGATGTTAGAGTGTTAGATCCATCATCATGAGCCATCAATGGCTCTTACAAGGGCAAGGCCAAGTAGAGGCTATTAGATTCATGTGGATTATCTAATAAGAAGTTAAACTAGTTAGTGGTTAGTAGTTAGTTGTGTTGGCCCAAAGGTTACAATCTCTGGGTTATGTGTTTTGATGATAACAAACCATATAAAAGCTGTTTGGTACTAATAGAAGTTAAAGAATGAATTTAAGGTCGATACAGGTATTGATGGCTCAAGAGTTCTTATGCATGGGATATTAGGGTCTAGCTCAAATGTTGCTCAACATCAACTATCAGATACTCCTGCTTGTAGACTCATATAGTTTGTTTTGTTAAAGAATAGTATATAAGTTTGAAGCTCAAATACACACACACACACACAAATTTCATATATATTTGGTTTTCAGTTTAACCGGTTATGGATTTCAAGTACATATCCAGTTTTAGTTCTGCTAATTTGCTTGACATCTTTTTATATTTTCTATCATAACTTTTTATTCTTATATTCAAATAACATAATTTAACTTGCATTTCAAATATAACTTCTAGATCTAAATTTCTTATGCAATAATCATTTTTAGATTCAAATATTAAAGATGTAAAATATTTAGTTGAACTCTATTCTTGTTCTAAAAACAGCTTACAGTTTTGATTTGACACCTGTCAGTATTTTTTGGATAAATTTCTAATCCAAAATGATATTGATTTGATTACAGTTGCATTAAAAAGAAGACTTAAAGATTTACAAATTATTTCTATACACTTATTTTTGAATTCTCACATTTTAGTCCTGTAAACTATGCTCAAAGTTGACCAGCAGTCTGCCAAATTGACAGAATGGCTAAGTTTCAGGAGGCTGATTTTAACATGTTTTTAAAATGTATTTGTTGAATTTTAAGAGTTAATTTCTTCCTCTTTCATTCAGGTAAAAGTTTTCTATGTTTACTCTTCCTTAATCCTATATAAAGGGGTCATTAGGGTAGATGTTTTTACAACAACAAATTCAAAGATCAAAAGTTTTGAGTTTTCTTGAGAAAGAGCTTTTGTTTAAGTTTTGGGCTATTATTTTCAAAAGTTTTCTGAAAGTTTTTGGTTCTTAAAATCTCTCTTTTGTTTTTATATCACTTACAAAACCTTGAGCTTCAGTCTTATATATTATTCTCTGAGTTTCTCTGGGTTTTGTAAAGAAGTATTTTCAAGAGAGAGTTCGTGGTATTTTAATCATCCAGTGCTTAATGTAATTTTTGCTACGCTACCTCTGAACTAGAGGAGTGCGTTGGGGAGTTGTGTACTCCATAGTGGTTGTAATTTCTTTGGTGGAAAGTTCTAGTGGATTGAAAATCCTTCACGGTGGTGAAGGCGGGGACGTAGAGCGGTGGCTCGAACCTCGAAACAAATATCTTTGATTGTGATTGATTTCTTGTCTCTCTTATCTACTTTATTTTCATTCATCTATTGTCGATCTATACTCTTACAACAAGATTGTATTGAGCACCTCAAACTCTTAGCTTGAGGATCACGAGGAAGAAGTTCAGAACCCTTCACAGGGCATACGGCTTCTAATCTTATTTTGAGTGATCGTTTGCATCATATCATTTTTATTTTGCATTGGATTTTAAATTGATTAGCCTTACAACTATTCACCCCCCTCTTGGTGCAATTTTAATTGGTATCAGTGCAAGGTCTCTAGTTTTTGGCTTAACATCCTTATAGAGATCCTAATTTGCTAATCTTTATATAAAATTCTTCATCCTTCCACTAGTAAATATCACCGACAGTATTAGGACCCTTCCCAAGTTTGATGGGCTTAACTTTCCCTTATGGAAAGTTAGGATGACCGTATTTTTGCAATCCTAGGATGCTGGGTTGCAAAGGCGGTGACAAATTCCTATAGTGCACCCACCGGTGAGGAGGCCACTTGGTCCGATCTCGCCTCCAAGGAAAATGAGGCTAATTCAAAGGCTTAAAATGCCTTGCTTTTAGCGTTGACTGAGGATGACATGACAAGGGTCATTCACTGCTAATCCTCCTATGAGATTTGGCAACACTTAATTGTCACTCATGAGAGAACTTCACAAGTCAAGAGAGCTAAAATTGATCTCTTGCGTTCCCAATATGAAAACATTAAAATGCATGAAAATGAGTCTATTAATGACATGATTACGAAGTTTACTAAATTAACTAATGGTCTTGCTTCTCTAGGTGATGAAATCAACAATGATCAAAAGGTCCGGAAGGTCATTCGCGCACTTCCACCGTTTTGGGAAGTCAAAGCTACCACATTGAAGGAGTTGAAAGATAAAGATGAGATGGAGCTCATTGGTCTTATCGGCAACCTTAAGACCAATGAGATGGAGAAAGCAGCAAGAGAAGAAATGGCGCCACAAAAGAAGAAGACTATCGCATTCAAGTTTACTCCCGCCATCTCTGACGACGAAGAAGAAGAAGAAGAAGATGAAGAGCTATCTCTCCTCGTAAGAAATGTAATAAGAGCATACAACAAGGAAACATACAACCATAGGAGACGACGGCAAGGAAAGGAGGAAAAGAAAATCATTTGCTTCAACTGTCAGAAACCCGGACAAATTGTGGCCGAATGTCCAGATTTCAGAAACAAGGTATCTTCTTCTATCAAGCAAAAGAAGCCATTTATGAAGAAAGCTTTCAAAGCCACTTGGGATTTAGAAAGTGAATCCGAAGAGAAGGTGGACACTGCAAACATGTGTTTCATGGCAAACACACCCAAGGTAAATTCTGAATTATTTTTTATAATGGTGGAGTAACTCAAGATGATTTATTAAATGCTTTTGTAGAACTTTCAAATAGTTATGATTCTTTAAAGAAAAATTGCCTAACAAAGAAAAAGGAAAATTAAGTTCTTCAAAACAAAGTTATTATTCTTTCCAAAGAAAAAGATGATTTGTCTTCCACTCTTTTATCAACACAAAAGGATTTTGATGCATACAAGATTTCATATAAAGCTAAGTTTCTCAAGATTGATGAAAATGAAATTTCTATCTTAAAAACTAAAATCAACAATTTGAAAAATGTTTTAAAGAAATGTGAGTTTACAAAGCTAAATTAGAAGACATGTTTTCAAAAAAAAAATTCTTCAAAGAAACACATTCATACTATTCATGCTCTCACACACAACATGCTCATAAACCACATGTTCATCATGCATATCATGCTATCATGTATGAGAGATTTTATAAATGTACTTATTGTGGCCGAAATGGTCATCTAGCTAAATTTTGTTATGATCGTATAAATGGAACTAATTATCATGTTTGGTTTCAGAAAGGTGCTAACCCCTATGGACCCAATAAGATATAGGTACCAAAATCTACCCCTACTGTATTTGATGTAGGTGTGGGCTCTCACTTAACGTGAGAGTAATGGTGCTTTGATGGTGGATGCATTTGATCTTAATGGACACTACATTGGATGCATCACTTTTAAGGATGTTTGATGGTAGGACCACCTTGGTTTGGAGACTAAGAGATTACCCTATTGGTTTTGGTAACAATCTCTAACTCCTATTTTATTCACATGCTTTCATATAAATATTTTTATCATGTTTTGGTTTCAATACTCATTATGATTGATCATGTTTAGATTCATGTTTTGGTTTATGTGCTTGGTTTTGAACTTCATAATTTTGATTACTTGTTTAAATGTAGTTTTCATTAAACTTGTGTATATACTTGTACAAGTAGTGATCTACACTTGGTTATTATGTGTTTGTGCTTCATTACTCATTTGTACTCATTACAGTACTTTATAGCCTAGTTTTGATGATTCTCTCATTTTCACTTGTATTTTCTATTTTTGCACATAGTTTCATGATAATGTGTTAGCTTCATGTATATGTTACTTTTGTCTAAACTAATAGATATACATGTACATCCTTGAGCCACTTGCCTTCCTGCAATATACTGTTGTGGACTCGTTTATGTTTGGATATGTATGTATACTCTAGTTTATACAAAACATACACATGTCTTGAAGTTTGTTTCGTTTTGATAAAATTAAACTTTTATGATTTTCTTGTTTGTAAAGGAATTTGATTTGAGCTTAAATGCCTTATTTCCATGATTTTGTTGATTACATGATTCTTACACTCTATATTTGGTGTTTACTCATGACTTTGTTTTCATGAGCATATATGTCATGCCCCGCTTCCCAAATACGCTGGAGCGGAGATGCGACATGAGTCGACGACGCATATACGCAAGGAAAATACCTTACGTATACGCGCTAAGCCTTAAGTAACCCGAAACAAGCTATAAATATAAACTATAATGAATCATGATTACTGCAATATCACATATAAGCATCCACGCAAGATATCATAAATAAAGACTGGAATAACAACTGAATCCGATATAACGAGAATCAGGAAATTATATGAAGGAAAGAAAGCTAAGAATATCGGAATTGAATAGGGAGATACTCCAGCTCTTCGCGAAGCATACGGTCTCATCGAACACCTGACAATAGAAACAAAGCGTCTAATATCTGGACGTACAAATTCAGGGTCGTCAGAAAGCGACCTGGTGAGTGTGTGTGTAAAGAGAAGAGCTCGTGCATCTAAACAACGTGCATAGAATAATAACAAGATAAACTGCAGATGGAAGATAAATATATAACATGATAAACAAACAACTGAAGGATAACAACATAACAACATGAATAAAGATAAAAGTCAACTATCACAATTGTTAACTAATAGCTGATGTCAAGATGTGTAACCTACCATATGTCACTAGTCTGGTTGGATATTATTAACCAAACTAATGTAGTACTTAGCTTTGTCCCATACCACAGCCGTTTTCCCACATATCAAACAATGTTATCGTTAATGTAACTACCTACCAATGTAGTGCATGTGTTTTGAAAGAGTACCGTGCATGCCCGGTACCACAGTCTAACACCCCTGGCGCTGAACCAGGACAAGCCGCAAGGCTCTAATATCTAAAGACCACAACCCCACACGAAAAGATAACTAGTGTGGCGCCGCAATCCGGGTATAGCCCTGACAACTGACAACTGAATAGGTAGCCAGTACTACCTTGGTTCCCCATGGTTGGAACCCACAACTCGGTGCCATAATAAGTCCTTTCAAAATACACAACATGCATCATCAGGCAATTACCCCTGTTCCTCGGGTTATGGTATCTTTTATTAACAAACAATAATATGAGTTATTATTAAAGAGTAACTGATGTCTCCAACAACTAGTGAAGTCAATAATAGCTGATCATCTGACAACTAATATCTGACAACTGAGTAGCTAACAACTAATATCTGACAACTGAAATAGAATACTGGAGATATAGCCACTAACACAACTGAGCACTAATCACTGATAACTGATACTGATCTCTCACAACTCCTATAAACTCTGAACACATCATATGATCACCAACAAATAATCTCACCAATAACTGATAAAGTGATAACTGCTATCTGATAACTCTGAAGTACAAGATCACCGATATTGACTAGATCATTATTACAATAACTCAAATTCTATTAACTGAAGTAATCGATAACTGAACATGAAGCACATAGTATATCCTCGAGTTCAACAAGTCAACGGATACCGAAATCATAATGAAGTAAGGAAATCATCCTCAAATAACATATAGTCTAGAATATCTACTTATGATACTCAACATCAACAAAATATCATCTAAATAAATCTCAAACGCTCACAACTATAAATCCAGCTATATCAAACCTATTTTAATGAGTTCAAGATCCGATATAAAGAATGTAAATTCTAGATCACCTCTAACTCAAGATCAATCTAAATCACAACCCAACTAAATCAGTCACATCTAAATACTGATCAATATCCAATATAAATAATATAAATCTCAGTTCAACCCAAATTCCAACTAAGTCTATATACTTATCCAAGCAAAAAGAAATCCAATCTCTAACATTATAACTAGTCCTTCATCAATACCCAAATGAATCATCACCTAAGTTAGCCCAGTTTATATTTGAGGACAGATGACATGTTTCATGTAGAGTATTAAATGTTTTACCAATTGATTCACGTGTGTATTAAAAGTTCTTTAATGTTTGAAAGAATGAAAAGAAAAGAAAACAAAGAATGAAAAGAGAAGTACGGTGAAACACAAAGAAGTGGGAATATAGAAAAGAAGATATTTGAGATTTTTGATATTTCTAAAACAAAGTGAAAAAGAAAGAAAGCCCATGGCTACTAACTACTAATGACTCCACTAACATGCTAATCTCTTAGTGATAGTTGCCTCACATGTATCATTGGCCATCACTAGTCCTCTGTGCAAGAGCTTTATAAAGCATGGCTCGTATGTTAACTTTTACATCCAAATTCAACCAACAAGTGCAAGCTACACTTAAATCATCAAACCCAATAAGAGCAAGTATGAAATAAAGTAATGTTAGCTTGTTAGAGATTTAGATGTTAGAGTGTTAGATCCATCATCATGAGCCATCAATGGCTCTTACAAGGGCAAGGCCAAGTAGAGGCTATTAGATTCATGTGGATTATCCAATAAAAAGTTAAACTAGTTAGTGGTTAGTAGTTAGTTGTGTTGGCCCAAAGATTACAATCCCTGGGTTATGTGTTTTGATGATAACAAACCATATAAAAGCTGTTTGGTACTAATAGAAATTAAAGAATGAATTTAAGGTTGATACAGGCATTGATGGCTCAAGAGTTCTCAAGCATGGGATATTAGGGTCTAGCTCAAATGTTGCTCAACATCAACTATCAGATACTCCTACTTATAGACTCATATAGTTTGTTTTGTTAAAGAATAGTATATAAGTTTGAAGCTCAAATACACACACACACACAAATTCAATATATTTTGTTTTCAGTTTAACCGGTTTTGGATTTCAAGTACATATATCGGGTTTTAGATTTGACCAGTTTTAGTTCTACTGATCTGCTTGACACCTTTTTATATTTTCTATCTTAACTTTTTATTCTTATATTCAAATAACATGATTTAACTTGCATTTCAAAGCTAACTTCTAGATCTAAATTTCTTATGCAATAATCATTTTCAGATTCAAATGTTAAAGATGTAAAATATTTAGTTGAACTCTATTCTTGTTCAAAAATAGCTTACAGTTTCTGATTTGACACCTGTCAGTATTTTATTGATAAATTTCTAATCCAAAATGATATTGATTTGATTACAGTTGCATTAAAAAGAAGACTTAAAGATTTACAAATTATTTCTATACACTTATTTTTAAATTCTCACATTTTAGTCATGTAAACTATGCTCAAAGTTGATCAACAGTCTGCCAAATTGACAGAATGGCTAAGTGTCATGAGGCTGATTTTAACATGTTTTTAAAATGTATTTTGTTGAATTTTAAGAGTTAATTTCTTACTCTTTCATTCAGGTAAAAGTTTTCTATGTTTACTCTTCCTTAATCCTATATAAAGGGGTCATTAGGGTAGACGTTTTTACAACAACAAATTCAAAGATCAAAAGTTTTGAGTTTTCTTGAGAAAGAACTTTTGTTTAAGTTTTAGGCTATTATTTTCAAAAGTTTTCTGAAAGTTTTTGGTTCTTAAAATCTCTCTTCTATTTTTATATCACTTACAAAACCTTGAGCTTCAATCTTATATATTATTCTCTGAGTTTCTCTGGGTTTTGTAAAGAAGTATTTTCAAGAGAGAGTTTGTGGTCTTTTAATCATCCAGTGCTTATTGTAATTATTGCTACGCTAAATCTGGACTAGAGGAGTGCGTTGGGGAGTTGTGTACTCCATAGTGGTTGTAATTTCTTTGGTGGAAAGTTCTAGTGGATTGAAAATCCTTCACAATGGTGTAGGCGGGGACGTAGAGCGATGGCTCGAACCTCAAAACAATTATCTTTGATTGTGATTGATTTCTTGTCTCTCTTATCTACTTTATTTTCATTCATCTATTGTCGATCTAAAATCTTACAATAAGATTGTATTGAGCACCTCAAACTCTTAGCTTGAGGATCACGAGGAAGAAGTTCAGAACCCTTCACAGGGCATACGGCTTCTAATCTTATTTTGAGTGATCGTTTGCATCATATCATTTTTATTTTGCATTGGATTTTAAATTGATTAGTCTTACAACTATTCACTCCCTCTAGGTGCAATTTCAATTGGCATCAGAGCAAGGTCTCTAGTTTTTGGCTTAACATCCTTATAGAGATCCTAATTTGCTAATCTTTATATAAAATTCTTCATTCTTCCACTAGTAAATATCACCGACAGTATTAGGACCCCTCCCAAGTTTGATGGGCTTAACTTTCCCATATGGAAAGTTAGGATGACCGTATTTTTGCAATCCTAGGATGCTGGGTTGCAAAGGCGGTGACCAATTCCTATAGTGCACCCACCGGTAGGAGGCCACTTGGTCCGATCTCGCCTCCAAGGAAAATGAGGCTAATTCAAAGGCTTAAAATGCCTTGCTTTTAGCGTTGACTAAGGATGACATGACAAGGGTCATTCATTGCAAATCCTCCTATGAGATTTGGCAACACTTAATTATCACTCATGAGGGAACTTCACAAGTCAAGAGAGCAAAAATTGATCTCTTGCGTTCCCAATATGAAAACTTTAAAATGCATGAAAATGAGTCTATTAATGACATGATTACGAAGTTTACTAAATTAACTAATGGTCTTGCTTCTCTTTGTGATGAAATCAACAATGATCAAAAGGTCCGGAAGGTCATTCGCGCACTTCCACCGTCTTGGGAAGTCAAGCTACCACATTGAAGGAGTTAAACGATAAAGATGAGATGGAACTCGTTGGTCTTATCGGCAACCTTAAGACCAATGAGATGGAGAAAGCAGCAAGAGAAGAAATGGCGCCACAAAAGAAGAAGACTGTCGCATTCAAGTTTACTCCCGCCATCTCCGACGATGAAGAAGAAGAAGAAGATGATGAAGAGCTATCTCTCCTCGTAAGAAATGTAATAAGAGCATACAAAAAGGAAACATACAACCATAGGAGACGACGGCAAGGAAAGGAGGAAAGAAAATCATTTGCTTCAACTGTCGGAAACCCGGACATATTGTGCCGAATGTCCAAATTTCAGAAACAAGGTATCTTCTTCTATCAAGCAAAGAAGCCATTTATGAAGAAAGCTTTCAAAGCCACTTGGAATTTAGAAAGTGAATCCGAAGAGGAGGTGGACACTGCAAACATGTGTTTCATGACAAACACACCCAAGGTAAATTCTAACTATTTTTTATAATGGTGGAGTAACTCAAGATGATTTATTAAATGCTTTTGTAGAACTTTCAAATAGTTATGATTCTTTAAAGAAAATTTGCCTAACAATGAAAAAGGAAAATTAACTTCTTCAAAACAAAGTTATTATTCTTTCAAAGAAAAAGATGATTTGTCTTCCACTCTTTTATCAACACAAAAGGATTTTGATGCATACAAGATTTCATATAAAGCTAAGTTTCTCAAGATTGATGAAAATGAAATTTCTATCTTAAAACTAAAATCAACAATTTAGAAAATGTTTTAAAGAAATGTGAGTTTACAAAGCTAAATTAGAATACATGTTTTCAAAGAAAATTCTTCAAAGAAACACATTCATACTATGCATGCTCACACACACACACCAAGCATGATCATACACCACATGTTCACTATGCTTATAAACCACATGTTCATCATGCATATCATGCTTTCATGTATGAGAGATTTTATAAATGTACTTATTGTGGCCGAAATGGTCATCTAGCTAAATTTTGTTTATGATCGTATAATGGCACTAATAATCATGTTTGGTTAAGAAATGTGCTAACCCCCATGGACCCAATAAGATATGGGTACCAAAATCTACCCTTACTGTATTTAATATAGGTGTGGGCTCTCACTTAACGTGAGAGTAATGGTGCCTTGATGGTGGATGCATTTGATCTTAATGGACACTTCATTGGATGCATCACTTTCAAGGATGTTTGATGGTAGGACCACCTTGGTTTGGAGACTAAGAGATTACCCTATTGGTTTTGGTAACAATCTCTAACTCCTATTTTATTCACATGCTTTCATATAAATATTTTTAGCATGTTTTGGTTCCAATACTCATTATGATTGATCATGTTTAGATTCATGTTTTGGTTTATGTACTTGGTTTTGAACTTCATGATTTTGATTACTTGTTTAAATGTAGTTTTCATTAAACTTGTGTATATACTTGTACAAGTAGTGAGTTACACTTGGTTATTATGTGCTTGTGCTTCATTAATCATTTGTACTCATTACAGTATTGTATAGCCTAGTTTTGATGATTCTCACATTTACACTTGTATTTTCTTTGTTTGCACATGGTTCATGATAATGTGTTAGCTTCATGTATATGTTACTTTTGTCTAAACTAATAGAGATACATGTACATCCTTGAGCCACTTGCCTTCATGCAATATACTGTTGTGGACTCGTTTATGTTTGGATATGTATGTATACTCTAGTTTATATAAAACATATACATGTCTTGAAGTTTGTTTTGTTTTGATGAAAATTAAATTTTTATGATTTTCTTGTTTGTAATGGAATTTGATTTGAGCTTAAATGCCTTATTTCCATGATTTGTTGATTACATGATTCTTACACTCTATATTTGGTGTTTACTCATGACTTTGTTTTTATGAGCATATGTGTCACGCCCCGCTTCCCAAAATACGCTGGAGCGGAGACGCGACATGAGTCGACGACGCATATACGCAAGAAAATACCTCACGTATACGCGCTAAGCCTTAAGTAACCCGAAACAAGCTATAAATATAAACTATAATGAATCATGACTTCTGCAATATCACATATAAGCATCCACGCAAGATATCATAAATAAAAACTGGAATAACAACTGAATCTGATATAACGAGAATCAGGAAATAATATGAGGGAAGAAAGCTAAGAATACCAGAATTGAATAGGGAGAAGCTCCAGCTCTTCGCGACGCGTACAGTCTCATCGAACACCTGACAATAGAAACAAAGCGTCTAATATCTGGACGTACAAATTCTGGGTCGTCAAAAAGCGACCTGATGAGTGTGTGTGTAAAGAGAAGAGCTCGTGCATCTAAACAACGTGCATAGAATAATAATAAGATAAACTGCAGACGGAAGATAAATATATAACATGATAAACAAACAACTGAAGGATAACAGCATAACAACATGAATAAAGATAAAAGTCAACTATCACAACTGTAAACTAATAGCTGATGTCAAGATGTGTAACCTAGCATATGTCACTAGTCTGGTTGGATATTATTAACCTAACTAATGTAGTACTTAGCTGTGTCCTATATCACAGCCGTTTTCCCACATATCAAACAATGTTATCGTTAATGTAACTACCTACCAATGTAGTGCATGTATTTTGAAAGAGTACCGTGCATGCCCGGTACCACGGTCTAACACCCCTGGCGCTGAACCAGGACAAGCCGCAAGGCTCTAATATCTAAAGACCACAACCCCACACGAAAAGACAACTAGGGTGGCACCGTAATCCGGGTATAGCCCTGACAACTGACAACTGAATAGGTAGCCAGTCTACCTTGGTTCCCCATGGTTGGAACCCACAACTCGGCACCATAATAAGTCCTTTCAAAATACACAACATGCATCATCAGGCAATTACCCCTGTTCCCCGGGTTATGGTATCTTTTATTAACAAGCAATAATATGAGTTATTATTGAAGAGTAACTGATATCTCCAACAACTAGTGAAGTCAATAATAGCTGATCATCTGACAACTGATATC
>JAVJIF010019161.1:0-84812 GCA_038442645.1 Agave tequilana
GCCTCCAATGAAGCAACACCTTCCCTAGAGCTAAAAGCCTTGCCTGAACACCTCAAATACGCTACCTGGGCGGAAAGGACACCTTGCCAGTCATCATAACATCCCACCTGACTGAGCAACAGAGAACAGCTTAATGTCTATCTGAAAAGACATAAGGAAGCCATTGGATGGACGATGAAGGACATCAAGGGAATAAGTCCAGCCATAATGCAACATAGAATCCATTTAGTCGATGAAGCAACCCCTAAGAGAGACCCACAACGCAGGCTTAACCCTCTCATGCAAGAGGCAGTTAAGGCTGAAATTCTGAAACTATTAGATAATGGGATCATTTATCTCATTCTGATAGCCAATGGGTTAGCTCTGTTCATGCGGTCCCAAAGAAGGCTGGCTTTAACGGTGGTAGAAAATGAGGAAAAAGAGTTGGTACAAACAAGACTGCCTACCAAGGTTCGTGTTTGTATCGACTATAGGAAGTTGAATGCAGCTACCCGTAAAGACCACTTCCCGCTACCCTTCATCGACCAAATGCTTGAGCGTTTGGCTGGACATGAGTACTACTACTTCCTAGATGGGTACTTGGGATACAATCAAATCCCCATTGCTACAGAAGACCAGGAAAAGACGACGTTCACCTGCCCATTCGGAACCTTCGCTTACCGACGCATGCCCTTTGGATTGTGCAATGCTCCCGCAACATTCCAACGATGCATGCTTAGTCTTTTCTCCGACATGGTAGAACATTTTCTTGAGATTTTCATGGATGACTTCTCCATCTACGGAGATTCATTTGATCAGTGTCTTCATCACCTAGAGTTAGTGCTAAAGAGATGCAAGGAGAAGAACCTAACTCTAAACTAGGAAAAATGTCACTTCATGGTGAGACAGGGGATTGTTGGGCCATGAGATTTCGAGGAGAGGCATAGAAGTGGATAAGGCTAAAGTAGAAGTGATTGCTAAGCTTTCACCACCCAAAAGCATCAAGATATTAGATCCTTTTTAGGGCATGCTGGGTTCTACCGACGGTTCATTAAGGACTTTAGCAAAATCGTGAGGCCCTTAACCAACCTGCTCGCTAAGGACATGACCTTTGATTTCAACGATGAATGTTTCAAGTCATGGGGGAAGCTTAAGCAAGAACTTATTTCTGCGCCTATTATTTCTGTTCTAATTGGGCCCAGCCATTTGAAATCATGTGTGATGCATCTGATTTTTGCTATTGGCGCTGTTCTAGGACAGCACATCGATAATAGGCAGCACGTGATTTACTATTCGAGTAGGACCTTGAATGACGCCCAACAGAATTATACAACGACTAATAAGGAATTCTTGGCCGTTGTCTTTGCGTTAGAAAAGTTTTGGCCCTACTTGTTAGGTTCGAAGACGGTGATTTTTACAGATCACTCGGCTCTGAAATACCTCATGACCAAGAAGGAAGCAAAAGCCCGACTGATTTGGTGGATCTTTTTGCTTCAAGAATCTGACTTAGAAATCCAGGATAAACGAGGTATAGAAAATGTGGTCGCTAATCATCTCTCACGAATTCTGAACGCACGATCATCAAGCTCCGATGAACGAGGATTTCCTAGACGAGCACATCCTGGCCATTCTTAAGGAACCCTGGTATGCGGACATTGTTAATTACCTGGCCATTGGACAATTACCCGCTGACTGGACAAAGCAAGACCAATACCGCTTCTTTGCCCAGGTACGGTACTTCTTCTGGGAAGAACCGTATCTTTTAAGTATTGTCCCGACTAAATTATTTGACGATGCATACCAGAGGAGGAACAGAGGAGTGTGCTCAGCTTTTACCATGACCTTGCATGCGGAGGACACTTCGGTCCCTGCAAGACTGCAGAGAAGGTTCTTCAAAGTGGGTTTTACTGGCCTACTTTGTTCAAAGACTCATACTATTTTTGCAAGTCATGCGCAAATTGTCAGAAAATTGGGAAAATTTCAAGAAGAAACATGATGCCCCTGAACCCGATTCTGGAAGTTGAAATTTTTTATTTTTGGGGTATCGACTTCATGGGGCCATTCCCTAATTCCTTCGGCAATCAGTTCATTTTGGTTGCTATAGACTATGTCTCTAAATGGGTAGAAGCTGTGCCAACAAAGACAAATGACAACAAAGTGGTTGTCAAATTTCTTAAAGAGAACATCTTCTCCCGATTTGGCACCCCTAGAGCGATAATTAGTGATAATGGATCACATTTTTGCAACAGAGTTTTTGAAGCTCTAATGCGGAAATATTTCATCAATCATAAGTGTCTACTCCGTATCATCCCCAGACAAATGGGCAGGTCGAAGTCACCAATCGACAGATCAAGCTCATTCTGGAAAAGACTGTCGAATAAAACCAAAAGGATTGATCGGTCAAACTCAATGATGCATTGTGGCTTACCGCACAGCTTTTAAGACAGTTCTGGGGTTGTCTCCTTATAGAATCGTGTTTGAAAAAGCCTATCATCTGCCAGTAGAGTTAGAACACCAGACCCTCTGGGCCATTAAGCAGCTCAATTTTGATTTGAGTAAGGCCGGTGAACTAAGGAGACTACAGATTTCAGAATTAGAGGAGATACGGAGTGAAGTTTATGAGAATGCTCGGATCACCAAAAGCAGGACTAAACTTTTTCATGACCAGATCACAACCCGAAAAAGCTTTGCTCCAGGAGACAAGGTTTTGCTATACAATTCTAGGCTTACATTTTCGCGGGGAAACTGAAGACTCGTTGGTCCGAACCATTCATTGTGTGCACTGTTTTCCCACACGGTGATGTGCTTATTGTAGACCCTAAGAACAACACGGAATTCAAAGTGAACGGGCAAAGACTGAAACCCTTCTTGACCACTGAGCCTATGATTCCGGATGAGAGTGTGCTGACTCTTTTTGCCCCGTCACACACTACCCACAACAACTAAAAAACAAACAAATAAATAAAAATAAAAATAGAAAAGTAAAAAAAAAATTGTTTATATGCGTACCCCTTCTACATTCTTTTTGACATTTCTTTAGCCTATTCGCGCTTGGCCGGCCCGAGTCCACGAAGACGGTGACATCATTTCTTCACCCTATTTATTGCATTTGCATTTACATATGCATTCATTGAGGACAATGCATTAGATAGGTGTGGGGGGGTTCTAACACTTTTTTTTTCCTTTTATCTTTCTTTTTCTTTCAAAAAAAAATCTCCAGATTGAAAAGAAATTTCATACTCTTTATAAAAATACCAAAAGATTGTAGGAATTATGGGAACCTTTTTAATGAATCTTATTTTTGCCTAAATAAACAAGAAAGATTGGTTTGACTAAAAGTTAGAAGGGATAAGGAAAATAACTCATACCTTTTATTTAGCCTTAGTAGAATATGTATAACCCACACACACATGCTTGGGATTTAGAGACACAACTCTGAAAGAAAATCTGGATAATTGTGCCTCAAGAAGCATGATTACTCACGCCAAAAAAAAAAATATATACAATAATGTATAAATAAAACTTGATTTTGTGGCCTACTCCACTTGCATATTTGACCTGAAGGGTGTTTTTCCACCGGGTGCCCTAAGACCATCTAGTTTGGGAGTCATCAGTTTGATATGTGTTACATAAGTGAAGTAGAAAGCCTAATGGAACCAAGAATAATAAGTAAATATTAATAAATTAAATTATATTTAAAGTTGAGTTGAAAAATCCCAAGCACATCACACTTACACATTATGCATATCTATCTAAAGCAAAATAAAAGAATGAGTTAGAAGTACAAGATCCTTTCTAAATTTAAAAAAAACCATAGTTTCTTCCTTTATGAAGGCTAAAGTATAAGAGGACTTATGAGGGTTAAACCTAATTCTTACATCATTCGGTTATTTTTACTTAGATGATTGAAAATTCTTTTTCATGACAAATTTTTTCTAACAACTAACAACTTTTCTTTACTTACTGGATTTTGTAAGTGCAATCCGCTGAAAACCCTCAGGAGACAACACTCCTCCTCTCTAGGGGAAACCTAGAGGTTTAAAGGCTTGTTGCACATGCTCAGTGCAATCGCGTCACCTGCAAAAGTGGTATAATAATTTCTTATTTTGTTTTGCTCGGGACGAGCAAAAAGATAAGTGGGGGTGTGATTAGTCTCTAATTTTGCATAATTTTCATCACATTCTCATATTTATTTCATGTAAAATTTTGCTAATAAAACTTATTTTCTTGATCCTAGGTCCATGGTGTGCAAATGAAGAAGAGACCTAAATCACCATTTAATTGGTGATTAAAAGCCTACCAAGTAGCTATTGACTTTAGAGTGAAGATTTTGTCAGCTAAGGGCATCAAATCGCAAATCTAGAAGATCAAGGCGTCAGAAGACAGACTGGGCGACGCGCTGCCTGAAGCCGGGCGACGCGCGTGCGCCTGCTCTTCGGGCCACGGGTCACCCACGTGGCCCCCTTTCCCCTGGTGCCTATAAATACCCCCAGGGGTCTTCAGTTGAAGTTGATCCAGAGCTTTAGCAAGTTTTATAATCTTGTTTTTAAGATTGTAGTTGTTTTAGTTTCCTTTCTCTTCTAGTTTTAGTTTTAGCCATTAGAGTGAAAGAGAGAGAGTGTGTAAAGGTTGTATTTGAAGGTGACAAACTAATACAAGTAACTACTTCTCTTTCTTCTTTCCATCTACTTGTTTTTACCATTTTTTTCATTTCCTTGTTGTAGTGTAACTATTGGCCCAAAGGCCAATCACTCTAGTTTTGATGATGATTAACTCATATAGTAATACTACTAATGATCTTGTGTTTAATTAGTCTCAGATTTGTGATCAAGATCTTAGTAGGTGTTTAGCTTCAATAAAGGATTTAAAGTCAAGTTTTGGAGCTAGCACGGTTTGATTCAAGAGCCTACGTATCAAGACCATATCAAGTACTCAAGAGGAGTATAGCTCTTTGGATCAAGTTTGGACCAAGTCAAGAAGGAGAAGAAGACTTCAAGTGAAGACTTCAAGAGAAGACTTGTGTCTAGGTTTGTTTTTGTTAAGATTTTATTTTTAATTAAAATGTAAAGGATAGAATAGTCAGTGGATTGCTCAAGTATACCATATACACTCACACAAAAGATTTAGATGTGTTTTTATAAAAGAGTTTTTATTTTGAAAAAATACAAAAGAGTTTTCATTTTGGAAAAATACCGTTTTGGTTTTTGGAGTTTAATATATACATGTGTTTTAACCAAAACTATTTTAGTGTTTATTGACAAAAACATAGATATTTCATCATGTATGTGTAGTGGATCATATCCATACACTCTAAGCTTTAAAAGTGTTTAAAATATCTTGGTTTTGTATTTGGAGAAATTTTGGAAAAATCTATTTTGAAAAAATACAGATTTTTTTATGCCAAAATTTCTAAGTTACAAAAATAGTTCAAAATGTTTATAACATGTCTTGATTTTTCTCAAACATGTTTGTATATCAAGTATTATACTGAAACTATTTTTGTTGATTTTTAGAGATTTTATGGGATTTTAGCAAAGTCAAAAAGGCCAAGTTTCCAAACCCATAATCCCTGTTTCTGGCTTCTGCCGGTCGACCGGGCCGGTCGATCGCTCCAGGAGTCGGTCGATTGACGTGCATAGAACGTGCATGCCAGTTTGGCTGGAGGGTTGGTCGACCAACCCGGTCGACCGTCCGAGAGCTTTGCTCTCTGGAAAGCCCCGGTCGACCGGGTCGGTCGACCGGTAGAGAGTTATGCTCTCTGTTCCAGGCCACGGTCGACCGGGCTGGTCGACCGCTGGTCCAACGGTCAGATTTCTTACCGTTGGCGGTCAACCGGGCTGGTCGGCCGATAGCAGTTAGAACTGCTGACTGGGCTATAACGGTTAGTTTTTGAGAGGCCTATAAAATGGGGGTTTCTTAGACTGTTTTCTACAAGATTTTTGGAGAGTTTGAAAGCTAGTTTTTCCCATCTATTTCAGAGGTTTTCTCCACTAGTTTGAGAGCAAATATTTCCAATTCAAAAGAAGTTTATCAAGAGTGTTTTAAAAGTGATTTCTTGAGTTTTCCTCCACCAAATCAATCCTTGTTTTTCTCACAAACACTTGAGCTATCCATTGATATATCTATCCTATAGGAGTATTATTGTGAGAGTTTTTATAGGTGATCAAAGTGTTTAGATCACCAAAGTTTTCATCTTTGCTTTGAGGAGGCAGACTTGTGTGTTCGCGGGTGTTTCGAGTTCTAGTGAGAGCTCTTTGTAGAGGTCCGGCCTCGGCGAGCTAGTGGGCTTGCGGTGTGTTGTTCTTGCGAGAACAAGAGAGGGACCAGAGAGTCCAAGAGTTCTAGTGGGAACTCCTTGTAGGTGTTGCGGCACCGAGTGATCCGGTGGGATCGGTTTATAGCAGAAAGCCTTCAAGTGTTGAAGGCGGGAACGTAGAGCAAGTGTGCTTGAACCTCGAAACAATTCTCCTGTGTTTGCGATTGCTCTCTCTATCTCTTACTTGTTTATATCTTGCATGCTTATATTGCTTTCATCTTTATATACTTGATATATATTTGTGCTCATATTGTTATATGCTTGGGGATTGTTTGCTAACACTTGTATTTTACAAGGAGAGCCAAAGCGGCACCTCAACTCTTATCTAGAGGAATCTTGAGGAGTTAGTCCGAGTTAGAAGAGGATGTTGATATGTTCTATAATGACTTGAATCTTTTTGTCAACAACTTTTGGAAAAATATGAATTGCTTAAAAAGGATAACAAGAAAATGAAAAATAAATTTGATTCCTTGTTAAAAGAAAAAGACTCTTTTCAAAATAAATTCGAAAATGTTTAAAAGAAAATGAAAGTTTGAAAAATGAAAATATTTCCTTACTTTCTAATTGAATGATATGTGTGAAGGAAATAATGCTTTGAAAAATAAAATTATCTTGGTGGAAAATAAAAAGAAGTTACTTTGAATGAAAACAACTCTTTAAAAGAAAAGTTATTTCAAAAGAAAAAGTTAATGTTTCTAAAAAGAATAGGAAAATGATTCTCATTCTCATCATGCTTTACATGTTATCATTGATAAAATGAGGTTAAATTCTTGAAAAATAGAATTGATTGTTTAAGATCAACTTTGAGCAATTGTGCATTTAACCATAAGAGATTGGAATCATTATTTCAAAAGAAACAAGTTCCACATGTTCATGCACATCACCCACATCATGCATATGCACACTTTGCACGTCATGATCACACTCATACACATGTGCATAGTAGAGTGTACAAGTTTACACATTACGGCTACAAAGGCCATTTAGCAAGATTTTGTTATGATAGAATAAATTCTTTAAATTTTGCTAATAAGAATGTTTGGGTTCCTTACAATGCTAACCCTCATGGACCCAAAAGAAAATGGGTACCAAAGTCCCCACCTTTTGTATTTGATATAGGTGCGGGCTCTCACAAAACGTGAGAGATTTGGTGCCTTGGTAGTGGATGCACATGATTTGATGGACACAAATTTGATGCACCGCTATCAAGGAGGTTTGGTGGGACGACCACCATGTTTTGGAGATTTGGAGTATAGTTCTTTGTTTTGGTAACTATCTCTAAACTCCTAATTTAGTTTACATGCTTTGATATATATGATTATAGCATGTTTGTTAAAATAAGTTTATTTTGTGCTTCATGTGGTAAATACTAGTTTAGATGTAGTTTTTATCAAAACTTAGATATATACGTGTACATGTAGTGAGCCACATTTGATTCATATACGTTTGCACTTCATTGCTCATTTGTACTCACTATATGCACATGTATAGCCTAGTTTTGATGATTCCCTCATTTATACTTGTTTTGCCTATTTTTCTGCATGTTTTACTTCATGTATATATAATTTTTGTTCAAAACTAATAATATATATGTATGCCCTTAAGTCTATTGCTTTCATGCAAATACTATTATAGACTCTTTTTATGTTTGGGATATGTATGCATATTGTTAGTGTTGGATAAAGACATACATATACTTAGAAGTTTGTTTTAGATGAAAAATGAATTTTCATGATTTTCACATGTTTGATGTTTTGAGCATCATTGATTATCTTCATGAAAAATGCTAATTACATGATTCTTGTACACTCACACTTTATTTATTTATTCATAACTTTGTTTCATGATTATTTTTGAGTTTTATAGATTTCGAGTGTCAAACTTTATGTATTTAGTATGTTTCATGATAGACATATGATTTGGTTTCATGTTTTGAAAGATCTTTAACTAGTTTTTCAAAAATTAATTTAACTAGTTATTTATTCTTCATTTAGTAGAGTTTTCACAATAAAAATATTTTCAAACTCTAGTTTTTGAAAACCCCTACCAACCCCGTTGTGGGCGGACGGATGGGCGAGCATGCCTTGTATGCCTTATTGAAAATCTTTTATCTTTTGTATGAAAAAGGGTGGTTATTTATGAGTTATACATTAATTTCACATCATAGTTTCAATTGGTATCACAATTGACATATTTTGTATATGCTCATATTTTATTTTCTATATATGTATGCTTCTTTTCATATCATATCAATTTCTATTGGTATTCTCTTTTCATACATATATATGATTTGTTTGTGCTTGAGTTACAAGATAATTACATGTTTAAAGCATAAAGTATATTTATGCTAAGCTTGAATTAAATCTTGATTTCAATTGATTTCTCAATTGGTACCTTTATAAGCTTATGCATCATTTTCAATTAGTATTTTATTGATATCATAATTTACTATAAACTTCAATTGGTATCTTTTTAATTCAATTGATATCCATATATTTCATTTGGTATCAATATGTTTCAATTTTCAATTGGGCTTAAATTTCATTCGGTATCAATATGTTTTACCTACTTGCTATCAAAATTTATATTGTTTAGTTACAATTGGATTCTTAAAAATATTTTGATATTTTTTATTTACAATTGATATCATAAAATTTTGTTTATTTACAAAGGTATCTCAAAATGTGTTTTTACTTTGAGTAAATTTTAAAATTTATTTTAAGTAATTACTAAAAAATTGATTTAAAAATATTTTGATATGTATTGCAAATATGCAAGGGAAGCTTAACATCTTCTCTACATATAAATTCATGTTGAGTGTAACTTATAATGAGGAGGTTGACAACTCTTCTTTATGCGATACACGTGTGTAGGGGGAGCTTCACATCTCCACTTATGCATTGCATATTATGTGTTATGTGAATTAGGTCTTGTCATCCCTTCTTCATGTAATGCATGTATGTAGGGAAGTTAACTTAGCGTCTTCCTCTTCATGAATGTATATCGCACATATCTCTTTATTGATTGATTTGATTTCACCCTTTGTTGAATTTTTTCGAACAAAAAGGGGGAGAACATTGTTTTGTGTTTATTTTAATCCCTTTGTTGATGATTGACAAAAAGGGGGAGAAGTATTTTAGTATATATGCATATTTTCCTTGTTTGTTTTCCTTGCTTTATACATAAAGGGGGAGAAAGATTTTGAGTTTTTGCATATATTGAGTTTATGCATTTTGTGCTGTTTTATAAAATAAGAAAAATGATTTTGAGAGTTTACACAAAAAGGGGGAGAAAAGTTTTTGAAAAAGGATTTTGGATTTATGTTTTTGTCTCTCACCTTATTGATGCATATATGTTTGTTTAGTTTCATGTGCTTCATTGAATATCTTATTTGTTTATTGTTATGCATGAATTAAGGGGGAGCTTCTTTGAAGCTTTACTTTAATCCATGCATATATAACTTCATGAGTTTTGTCATCATCAAAAAGGGGAGATTGTTGGCCCAAAGGCCCATCACTCTAGCTTTGATGATGATTAACTCATGTAGTTATAGTACTAATGATCTTGTGTTTAATTAGTCTCAGATTTGTGATCAAGATCTTAGTAGGTGTTTAGCTTCAACAAAGGATTTAAAGTCAAGTTTTGGAGCTAGCACGGTTTGATTCAAGAGCCTATGCATCAAGACCACATCAAGTAATCAAGAGGAGTCTAACTCTTTGGATCAAGTTTGGACCAAGTCAAGAAGGAGAAGAAGGCTTCAAGTGAAGACTTCAAGAGAAGACTTGTGTCTAGGTTTGTTTTTGTGAAGATTTTGTTTTTAGTTAAAATGTAAAGGATAGAATAGTTGGTGGATTGCTCAAGTATACCATATACACTCACACACAAGATTTAGATGTGTTTTCATAAAAGAGTTTTTATTTTAAAAAAATACAAAAGAGTTTTCATTTTGGAAAAATACCATTTTGATTTTTGGAGTTTAATATATACATGTATTTTAACCAAAACTATTTTAGTACTTATTGACAAAAACATAGATATTTCATCATGTATGTGTAGTGAATCATATCCATTCACTCTAAACTTTAAAAGTGTTTAAAATATCTTGTTTTTGTATTTGGAGAAGTTTTGAAAAAATCTATTTTGGAAAAATACAGATTTTGTTTTATGCCAAAATTTCTAAGTTACAAAAATAGTTCAAAATGTTTGTAACATGTCTTGATTTTTCTCAAACATGTTTGTATATCAAATTATTATACTGAAACTATTTTTGTTGATTTTTAGAGATTTTATGGGATTTTATCAAAGTCCAAAAGGCCAAGTTTTCAATCCCATAATCCCTGTTTCTGGCTTCTGCTGGTCGACCGCTCCAGGAGTCGGTCGACCGACGTGCACAGAACGTGCACGCTAGTTTGACTGGAGGGCCGGTCGACCGACCCGGTCGACCGTCCAGAGAGCTCAGCTCTCTGGAAAGCCCCGGTCGACCGGGTCGGTCGACCGGTAGAGAATTCTGTTCTCTGTTCTAGGCCACGGTCGACCGGGCCGGTCGACCACTGGTCCAACGGTCAGATTTCTGACCGTTGGCGGTCGACTGAGCCGGTAGACCGACAGCAGTCAGAACTGTTGACTGGGCTGTAACGGCTAGTTTTTGAGAGGCCTATAAAAGGGGGTTTCTTAGACTGTTTTCTACAAGATTTTTGGAGAGTTTTAAAGCTAGTTTTTCCCATCTATTTCAGAGGTTTTCTCCACTAGTTTGAGAGCAAATATTTCCAATTCAAAAGGAAGTTTCAAGAGTGTTTTAAAAGTGATTTCTTGAGTTTTCCTCCACCAAATCAATCCTTGTTTTTCTCACAAACACTTGAGCTATCCATTGATATATCTATCCTATAGGAGTGTTATTGTAAGAGTGTTTGTAGGTGATCAAAGTGTTTAGATCACCAAAGTTTTCATCTTTGCTTTGAGGAGGCGGACTTGTGTGTTCGCGGGTGTTTCGAGTTCTAGTGAGAGCTCTTTGTAGAGGTGCGGCCTCGGCGAGCTAGTGGGCTTGCGGTGTGTTGTTCTTGCGGGAACAAGAGAGGGACTAGAGAGTCCAAGAGTTCTAGTGGGAACTCCTTGTAGGTGTTGCGGCACGAGTGATCCGGTGGGATCTATTTATAGTGAAAATCCTTCAAGTGTTGAAGGCGGGGAAGTAGAGCAAGTGTGCTCGAACCTCGAAACAATTCTCCCGTATTTGCGATTGCTCTCTCTTTATCTCTTACTTGTTTATATCTTGCATGCTTATATTGCTTTCATCTTTATATGCTTGATATATATTTGTGCTCATATTGTTATATGCTTGGGGATTGTTTGCTAACACTTGTATTTAACCAAGAGAGCCAAAGCGGCACCCCAACTCTTATCTAGAGGATCTTGAGGAGTTAGTCTAGAGCCCTTCATGGGGAATCCGGCTACACTCTTGTGTTATACTTGGTGTTTAGCTTAAGAAGTTTTAGTTTGCATTAATAAGTTTTAATTCCGCATTAATTGATCATTAGATTTGCTAGTCACCTATTCACCCCCTCTAGGTGATTACAGTAACTTCCTTCCTCTTCACTTCTTTTCTTTTACTTTGTTGTAGTGTAACTTCCTTTCTTTACCTTTTCTTTTCTTTTGTTTTCTTGTAGTATAACTCCCTCTCTCCACTTCTTTTCCTTTGTTGTTTCTTTTACTTTTATGGCTAACTAATTTTTCATTAGCATGGCTAACTAACTACTAACCCACTAATTTCTAACACTTGATTGATAACCCACATGAGTCAATAGTGTCAAACAAGCCTTCTGCAAATGAGAGCTATGACATCTTAAAACGAGGGTTCTAACTCTAACTTACATTCAAGTATTTACCTTCTTATATTTCATGCTTAATGGGTTTTTGATGATCTATAGGTTATGTACTTTACTTGTTTTTATAAGTTAGAGACTTTCCTTCTAACTTTGCCGATACCATTAGTGCACTCGTGTCTTCCCGTATTCTCGCCTTCTATTGGATCTTGATAAGGGAATGTCTGAGTTTTTGCCTTGTAAAGCTAAGTTATAGGAAGAACTTTCACTCGATTTTCACGTGAATAGTTCCAATGCATAAGGGTTAAGCTTGCCTATGATCCGTCGTGAGGCTACATCTTCAAGAAGTTAGGGATTAGTGGGAGCAATTAGTAGAAAGTTAGCCATGCGTCTTTACCATTAAGAAAGACTCACTTTTACAAACCACCAAATCATTTGCAAATAATTCTTGAAACAACTTGTTTTTATTTTTCAATTCTTTATTTAAAACAAAGAACTTTCTCTTTTCTTGAACAAAGAAGCCGCATCAAGCTTCCATCGCTCTCTTCTTGTGGATACGACCTGTATAGCCACTTCGCTACTACGGAAGAATCGCAAAAGCAGTAACATCGACCCACTCCCTTTTTACTTATTCTTGTGCTTGCTTTTTGCCGATCACTAGGCAAGGTACCCTTCTGTCTCTCATTCTGTGGAGTGGCTAGGATGCTCATTTGAACCTCTAACCTCTGTATAGTTTGCATGAGAGAATCTTAGTTTTTCATGTATCTTTCCATGTTTCTTTCAAAGTCAGTCATTCTCCTTTCTAGTTGAGGATTCTGGAAGGAAGATTGTGGAGCTTGGTTGGGAAAGTTTTGTTGATAGTTGAAAAGTTAGATGGATGGTTGGGAGAATTATTATGAAAATTAGAAAAGTTGGGTTGATGATTGGAAGAATGATTAGCATGATGGAAGTGGCTTGCATGATTTGACCGTGAATGGTCATTGTTATTTAGGGTGATTTCTCCAGTCAGGATTGTACGTTGGTGCGTAAGGATTATTGTTCAGCCTTGAAAAGGCCGCATTCATTGGTTCATGGTATTGTTGGTGAGCCTGAAACACAGGGCACTCCTCGAACACATGATTCATGGCTTGACAGTAAGTACAACCCGGAGTTGGAAATTGGTTTGGGCTGACTTGATTGACTGGACATGGTTCCTTAGTTTCTAAAGCTTCCAGTCTTCTTGCTAGATTCGCTAACTTAGCCTCATTAGCTATGGATGATTCAATAGAATGGAGACCTCCTTTTGAAGAGATGGAGTTTGGATTCCTAGAGATTTCACTAGTAGGTTCCTATTGGATGGTCTTTTCAGCTAGGTTTTCATATAAATCCCATCTTTCATTTTCATCCTTCTGCAAGAATCCCCCTTGGCACATACTTTCTAAGAGGGTTTTGGTAGAATAGTCTAAACCGTCATAAAAAATTTGGCATTATCGCCATTTCTCTATTCCATGATGAGGACATTGGATAAGGAGGTCTTTAAAGCGTTCAAAGTACCTCCAGAACGGTTCACTAGGTTCTTATTTGAATTGCATGATGTTCTTCCTAATGAGAGCGGTCTTAAGAATTGATAGAATTTCTTCAAGAAGACCTTGATGAAACCATCTCAAGATGTGATAGAGCCGGCCGCTAAGCTGTAAAGCCATTTTTTTGCTAAGTCTTTAAGAGCGAAAGGGACAAATCTCAACCTAATAGCATCATCTACAAGGTGTGAGATTTTCATCATTAGACATACTTCCTCAAATTCTCTTATGAAGAAGTAAGCATCTTCGGACTCTAAGCCATGAAACTTGGGGAGTGTGTTGATGAATTGAGGCTTAAGCTTAAAATTGTATTCACCAACCGATTGAAGTAGAATGCAAGATGGAAGTGAGGTTCTAATGGGATAGAACCTATCATGCAATGATGTTGATTGAGCCATAACCGGATCTGGTCTTGGTTCAAACTTGGGTGGTGATGTGTTCTAGTCAACCTAGATGAGTTAGGGTCTCTTGACCACACTTGCATACACAAACACAATCACAATCACAAACAAGTTTACCAACAGTCATTAAGAGTAATCAACCAAGCCTAGTCTAAGGTAACCTCGACCTAGACAACTCCTAACTGGTTGATTATCCACAGGAGGTACAATGTAGACTTTGACCACAAGCTAATCAGTCAGGTCAGGCCAAGATTGGTAGGAGGTTATCCGTCAAAGACATTCCTTATTTAAGTAACCACCAACTTTCGGGCTTTCGGCCCTTAATCCCCTTCCTAGACATTGATTTGGCAGGAGTCAAATTATAACACCTTCCCCCTTAGGATAATCTCCTAGTGAGTTCGAGATGTCCCTAAGGCCAACGTCTATCAGATTTTACTTAGGCTTAGGTTGTGCGTGCTTGGAGATGGTTTGTGGGCTAAGGAAGGGTAATGACTTCCCCACCTTATCTTGAATTGGGTTTTGCCCTTAGAATTTATTGTGCAAAGTGTGCAAGATACAGAAAAGTAACAATCAAAAGCAAAATATCACCCAAGAATGTTTCCTAAACTATATGCTATGCATACGTACCTTGTCTCCAGCTCTCTTCAACAGTAATTGTAAAATAAAAGTAGTTAGACAAATGCCTAGAATGCAAGTCTAAACGTTTTTTTAAGCAATTAACAATCACTCAAATTACTGTTGGATTAAAACAGGGATGGTGGATAGCAGATATAGCAAGAATATAACGTACAAAAACTTAATTTTTGCAAGCAATATGTCATGCAAAAAAGAGTTTTAGTAGTCCAATGAAATTTTCAACATTTGCAGTGCAATTTCTGAAAATTCTGTTTCCTACTTTTAAGAGTAGGGGCACAGAATTTGCAAGTCTTCTCCTGTAAAGTTTGAATGCTAAATCTGAATTTTAAAGTCCCTGAAACAAGACACCAAACTTGTTAAAAAACAAATACACCGTTCCCTCCCCGACAACGGCGCCAAAAATTGATTGCTAAAATCAAAGAGTTAAGAGATTATCGTGTAGCTTTGGGCTAACGGGTCATGTCCACGAGGAGGAATGCGATGAAAGCTTTTCGGTGATTTGTTTAGAAAGCTAAGAATGGTGCTAGTTTTTTTAGTTGAAAAAAGAATGGAGAGAAGGAAGTGACTTAAAGAAAACTTAAAATTTAGAGAAGGCTTTGGAAAAGCTGAATTTTGTATAAAGCTTGAAAAGTGATTTGTTGTTTTTTTAATAAGAAAGAGATTCTGGGCTCACTATCTCACTACTCAACCATTTGTTCTTCTATTGAATTCTTAGTGCCTCAACTTGATCATAGGCAAAACTTAAGGTTGACTTTAGAAAGTTTGAAGTAAAGCATATAAGATGGTTGGAAGAATTAACTATTTTCTTTAAGAAACCGTCTTGAATCGAATGTTAAATCATCAAGAAGTTCTAGTATGAGATAAAAACAAGTTCAAGCGACGTTCTTAAAAGAAGTAGAAGTTTAAAAATTCAAACCCATCCTCATGTGCCTTCAAGAATACTTTCAAGAAGAAAGGCTTTAAGTTAGGCATGCAAATGATTCATTGGGTCTTTTTATGAAAATCAAAAAAGAAGAAGGATTGGAGAGAGGTACGATAGTGAGCCTAGAAAATGGAATTAGCTACTCATGGAATACAAAAAATAATTCAAGTAAATGAAGCAGGACATACCGTGAAATGGAGTGGAAGAAGAGAAAGTTTGTTCCTTGTATTGAGTCACTTCAATCTTCAGGTTACAAGCACTCAATTCCTCTCTCTCACATGTATTTGATCTGAACTATGAATTACAAAACAAAGTTACAACTTCTATACTATCTAACAAAGAGCCTAAATCCTTAAAGAGTAAATAAAAATTCTAATCCTAGTCTTCGATGATTTTTCAGTACAAAACCCAAGCTTTTATAGGCAAAAACTCAGAGGGAAGAGAGTGAGGAGATAAGGGGAGCAAACACTCCCCTTATCTCCACCAACAAGCCGTGGATCCACGGCTTGGGCTGCGGATCCGCGGCCTAGATGTGGCCAATTGGACACATCCAGGTGGAGAGGTGGTTGGCGTGAATTTAGACTCCCTTTTGTCTTACTGGATTTACTGTTGCAACTCCCAGATTTGACGAAACGATCTTGATTTGTTGGCTTCAACTGCTTGATTCAGGAAGATTTATTTCAACCGGTTTTCAACCTCTCTGATTTGCCAAGATCTGCCCTGATTCCCTAATTTTGAATTTATTCTAAATTAAATGGGCTTTTGGGCTCGTTTCTCTGGCCTATCCTTTAGCAATGGGCATGCATTTTATAAAGAACAATAGGACTTATTAATATGATTTATTTAGATAACAAGCATGAAAATGTTACAATATGTATGCAATATATGTGACCGATCAGTCAACCGTGGAGTTTTGAAAACTTTTGAGGGGGTCCTGTAGACTGTCTAAAAATCACTGAAGACAAGTCATCAGAGAATAGAGTCCATACTCCAGACACGAGGCTAATCATAGCCACTCGTGTAATGCAAAGACGCAGAGCTTAAAGCCCGCACCTTAGCATCAGTACAGTACCAAGACGCGAGGGTCGAAGCCCGCGTCCCAACTGCACTATAACGACCAAGACGTGAAGCTCAAAGCCCGCGTCTTGGCTTCACTGCAATGACTAAAACGCAAATTCAAAGCCCGCGTCTCGACACCACTGAAACACCAAGACACAAGGTTCGAAGCCCGCATCTCGACATCACTACAATATTAAGACGCAGAGCCCGAAGCCTGCGTCTGGCATAGTTTGAAGCTCGCGTCTAGCAAGGTTTGGAGTCGACATCCAAAACGCGAGGCTCGAAGCCCGCGTTTCTGTTGGCCCAAAAGGTTACACTCTCCATCTATATACATTTTGATGATAACAGAACATATAAAATCTATTTGGTACTAATAAGTTGTTCTAGAATGAATTTCAGGTTTGTACAAATCTTGATGGCTTTAAGCATATTGCAAAGATAATGGCGCTAAAAGCATGTTGATAGGTTGATGGCGCAAGAGGACACTTTCATAGAAAAGGAGGCCCTAGCTCGGTACAACGCGGTTCAGAGACTTCTTCCTATATAGTTTTTATATTTTAGTTGTTAAAGGATAGTATATAGCGTTGAAGCTCAAATTCCCCACACACATAAAATTGCACATGTTTTTCAAAAGATTATTTTTGTCTCTTGTATAAAATATTTTTATAGACCTATTTCAGTATTTGCAAACTCAATTTATTGTAGTTTACAAAGTCTTGACAAAAATCATTTTTGAAAATTAATATATCTTCAAAATATTTTTCCAGAATATCTGTTTTGACATGTTGCGGTCGACAGGACGGTCGACTTGCTCTTTACAGGTCAGAACGGTCGACCGAGCGGTCAACCGCAGTTCTGACCGTTGGGTGCGTGCATGTGTGCACGTTAGTCGGTCGACCAGGCGGTCGACCGGACTCCATGTCGGGCGACCGAGCTTCGACCGACTGACTGCACCCAAGTCTCTGTTTGGGACGGTCGACCGGGCGATCGACCGGGGCCTGCCGGTCGACCGGGAGTGTATTTACAGCCAAACGGCTAGTTTTTTAAACTTGTTTTAAAACGTAGTTTTATTCTCCAAACGAGTTTTATGGCTGGTTTTGGGTCTTATCTTTCCTGATTAATCAAAATTAGTGTTTACCCTTTAATCCCTACCTATATCCTATAAATAGGGGTGGATGGGGTTGAGGAGAATCACAACAACATTTGCAAAAAAAATCGAAGCTTGAGTCTTATTGAAAGAAGTTTTTATTCTCAGTTTTTATGCTTAATCTCTGATTTTTCTCTGAAGTTTTTGAATCAAAACTCTCTTCTACTTTATTTTATTTTTCACTTACAAACCTTGAGCTTTAATCCTATACATTATTCTCTAGGGTTTTGTAAAGAAAAGTTTTTCAAATTGGAGTTTGTGGTCTTTTGATCACCAAGTGATTATTGTATTTGTGGCTCCACTACCTCTGGACTAGAGGAGTGTGTTGAGGAGTTGGGTACTCCCTAGTGGTTGTAGTCCTTTGTGGAAGTTCTAGTGGATCGAAAATCCTTCTGGGTGAAGGCGGGGACGTGGAGCTGGGTGCTCAAACCTCGAAATAAATCTCTGTGTTTGCGATTGGTTTATTTGTGTTATTTACTTTCTTTCCATTCATTCTTATATTGTCGATCTATACTCTCACAACAAGATTGCATTGCGCACCTCAAACTCTTATTTAGAGGAATCACGAGGAAGGAGTTCAGAGCCCTTCACGGGGTATTCAGCTTCTAATCTTGCTTTGAGTGATCGTTGCATCATCTCATTTTTAAATTTGTGCATTGATTAGCATTATTACCTATTCACCCCCTCTAGGTGATTTCAATTGGTATCAGAATTAGGACTCTAGTTTTTGGCTTCACATCCTTAAAGAGATCCTATAAATTGCTAATCACTATTTTCATACATTCATTCATACACTAGTAAAGATAGCCGATAACATTAAGGCCCCTCCCAAATTTGATGGACTCAACTTTCCCATATGAAAAGTTAGGATGAACATTTTTCTACAATCTCTAGGCAGCCTAGTGAAAGTACACCTAGAAGGGGGTGAATAGGTGTACGGCTAATCTAATGAACAAAATGCTGAAATTAAAAACTTAATTGCAACACACTTAGTGTAACCAACGAGTGTAGCCGAATTCCCGGTGAAGGGCTCTGGACTACATCCTCTTGAATCCTCTAAATAAGAGTTGAGTGCTAAATGAAGCTCTCGTGGTTAAACACAAGTGAGGCACACACAAACAACACAAGCATGTATATGATATGACAATATGAATCAATGAACAAAAGAAAAGAGAGAATTAGAGAAAGTGGATCAATCGCAAATACACGGATAAGTTTCGAGGTTCGAGCACCCAGCTCTACGTCCCCGCCTTCACACAGAAGGATTTTCACTAATCTCGTCCACACAGGACTTCCCACACAGGGAACCTCCGCTAAGGATTTGGGGCAATTACAATTGGGAGTACACAACTCCTCTCTCAACCAAAACAACCTCTCACTAGAGGCAAGGCACAAAGCCAACACAAATTAACCTCACAAATGAGGGATAGGCACAAAGCCAAACAACAATCTTCTCTCACTAGAGGGATAGGGCACAAAGCCACCACTCCAAAAATCAACCTCTACACAAGAGGGATATCACAAATTAGGAGGGTTTACAACTTGGTGATCAAAAGACCACAAACAACTTCTTTTCCCACAAAAACAAAGATCCTAATAGATAGGATAGAATGATAAGCTCAAGTGTAGAAAATAAAGAGTTTGGAAACAAAAACACAAAGAAAAATACTTGGGAAAACAACTTAGTATTTGATAGAAATGAAAAACAAAGCAAATATCCCAAATCTATATTTTTCTTTGATTTTTCTAACCCTTTAAAACAAATAAAGATTGATCTTTTGGATCCAAAACTCTTTTGAAAACTTGTTGTTTAAACACTAGAGAAGTAGGAAATTTTTGCTCTGAAAATTCTGTCTCAAAACAACCAAGAAATGGGGTATTTATAACCCATTTCAAAATCTGCCCGTTGGCAGCTGGAAAGAGCCAGATTATTGCCCTTCCGGTCGACCGGCTGGTCGACCGGCCAACGGTCAAAAAAGTGACCGTTGAGCCCAGCAGTCGACCGCCCGGTCGACCGTGCCCAGAACCAGAGAGCAACGGCTCTCTGGCCAATCGACCGCCCGGTCGACCGGGTCAACCCGAGAGTGGGCTGACTTCAGTCGGTCGACCGGCCTAAGTGGTTGGCTGCGTACACGTCCTTGTGCACGTCGGTCAACCAGTCTGGTCGACCGGCCCGGTCGACCGCCAGAGCCTGGCAGGGCAAATTCAGGATTTAAAAACTTGGCTTTTATTATCAAATAAATCCCATAAAATCTCATAAATTCCACAAAAATCAGTTCATGTTATATATTTGAAATACAAACATGTGTGAAAAAATTCAACACATATTTCAAACTATTTGAACCATTTTTGTGTCTTGGAAAATTTGCCTAAAACCAAAAACCGTATTTTCCAAAACCAAGAATTTTTGAAATGGAAATCCGATTTTTTCAAAACTCATGTAAATACAAAAACATGATATTTAAACAACTTTGAAGCATATAGTATATGGATAGAATCCAATATACATGAAAGAGATATATCTATGTTTTTGACATTAAATCCAAAAAAAAGTTTTGTCTAAATACAAAACTCCAAACACATGAATAGGTTATCAAAATAAGTTTTTCTAAGTATATGAAGCATAGATGTATATAGATCAAATCTAATATACATTAAACCATGTAAACTTGTTTTGATTCTATCTATTCATGAAGACCAAGATCGGTTAAACCGAAAACAAATAAACATGAAACTTGAAACAAGTGTGTGTGTTGTGAACTTGAGCATATCACACTATCTAATCTTTAACAATGGATCTAAATAAACTAAACTAAACAAACCGAAGTCTTCTTGTAGAACGCCGTCTCCAAGCCTACTCGATCCAAACGCGATTCCCCGAGCTTGACTCCAATGAGTGCTAGATATGAACTTTGACGCTCGAGCTCTTAAATCACCATGTGAAAGCTCCAAAAGACCTTTGTTGAAGCTAATCACCTACTAATATCTTGATCAAATATTTGTAACTAAATATCACAAGATTATTAGTAAACTATACCTGCATGAGTTAATCATCATCAAAACTAGAGTGGAAGGCCTCTGAGCCAACAATCTCCCCCTTTTGATGATGACAAAACTCATGGAGTTATATATGCATGGATTAAAGTTAAGCTTCAAAGAAGCTCCCCCTTAACTCATGCATAGCAATAAATAATAAGATATGCAATGAATGCTATAAAAATAAACATGCTTTTGATACTAAATTTTAAAATAAACATGCTCTTGATACCAATAAAAAATCTTTAAAACTGTTACTCTTGATACCAATAAAAACTTCAATAAAAACTCTTGTTACCAAAAAAAATAATATCACAAAACATGTTCTTGATACCAATTAAAAAACAACAAAATAATATGCTTTTAATAAACATGCATATATACTAAAATACTTCTCCCCTTTTTGTCAATCATCAACAAAGGGGTGAAAGTAAACAATAAAACAATGTTCTTCCCCTTTTTGTACGAAATAAAAAATCAACAAGGGGTCAAATCAAAACATTATGATACCAATTGAAAAAAAATATATCAATTTAGTGCAATGGTATACATAGAAACAACATGATACCAAATGATGATATCAATTGAAAATAAACTAAACATTTTGAAGATCACAAACAAAAATTTTGATATCAAATTGAAAGATATAAACATAAAGATAATCTTGATACCAATTGTAAAAATTAGTACCAATTGAAAATATTTTGCGCTTTTGATACCAATGTAAAGTATTTTACACTATTGATACCAAAATTGAAAATGAAACATGTATCAATTGAAAGTAATTTTCATTAGGAGCATATGATACCAAAACAAGGCCAAAATCATTTTTCAATCATTTTCCATCATAAAGTGTGGGAGTAAAATACCAAATGTAAATAAAACTAAAACATACCAATTGAAAGGTAAAATATGAATTTTCTCCCCCTTTATGAAATACTAAACAAAATGATGCATAAGCTTGTATAAGATACCAATTGAAAAATAATCAATTGAAATATAATAGTCATTTAAGAAATCAAGCTTAGCATAACCAAAATTTGTGCTCAAAGATATAGAGATATAGTAAGTAGAAATAAAAACATATATATGTATGTAAAATTTAATACCAATCAAAATTGATACTATTTGAAGTTTAAGCATACATTTATAAAAACATATGTGAGTACACAAAAAGAATGTCAATAGTGATACCAATTGAAAAGATACAATGATACCAATTGAAAGTATAATTAGAATCAAGTGTATAACTCATACTTCCTACTACCCATTCATGCACATGTTTTAAATAGATTTTCAATAATGAGCATACAAGGCATGGTCGCCCAACCAACCGCCATTTGATGGGTAGGGGTTTTCAAAAATAAGTTTGAAAATAATATAACATGTTTGAAAACTCTACCATATGAAGAATACGAACTAGTTATATGAAAATTTGAAAACTAGTACGAAATCCTTCAAGTAAGGAATAAAACAAGAATATATTCCATAAAACATGAAATCACTAAACCATTGTCACTCAAAATCTATATAGCACACATAATACTCATGAAAATAAAATCATGAAAAAACATTAAGTAATATGAGTGTACAAGTTTTGTGAAAGACATAGTCATGAAAATAGGCGATTAGGCTCAATATGAAATTCCTTAAAACATGAAAAACATGAAACTCTAATTTTCATCAAATAAATTTAATCTTCAAGGCATATGTATGTTTTGCACAAACTAGAGTATACATACATATCCAAACATGAACGAGTCCACAAAAGTATATGCATGAAAGCAAGTGGCTCAAGGATGTATATGTATAACTATTAGTTTAGACAAAATAGACATATACATGAAGTTTAAATACAAAAACATGAAAACATGTACAAAATGGGAATGCAAGTCAAAATGTATGAATCATCAAAATTAGGCTATACTAATACATCTAATGAGTACAAATGAGCATTCAAGCACAAACATATAATAATCTATTTGTGGCTCACTAGTTGTACAAGTATATATCCAAGTTTTAATGAAAAATAACATCTAAACAAGTAATCAAAACATGAAGTATAGAAATCAAAACATGAAGTGCAAATGTTTAAACAAAACTCATATAATCATTATGTAAATGCACATGCATTAGATCTAGGACATACACATTAGTTAAACTAAAGTGAGAGCATAAAATATGGGTCCATATGAACATGGGTGTCTCAAATACTAATCATGTATATCACTAATCTAATTATCATGACATTTAACATAATAATCAAGAAACATCAAAACATGCTAAAATGAATAATATAAAAGCATGTAAACATAATGGGAGTTAGAGATCGTTACCAAAACCAATAGGGCACATTTTCATATCTCCAAACCAAGGTGGTCCTCCCACCAAACTCCCCTTGAAAGTGATGCATCCATAAATATCACCATATAGCTCGGAACGCATCCACCTCAAGGCACCATCACTCTCACGTCATGTGAGAGCCCACACCTACATCAAATAAAATAGGAGTGGTCTTTGGTACCCACACTCTTTTGGGTCATAGAGGTTAGCTCCTTTCCTAACCCAAATAAATTTATTTGCTAAATTTGAATCATGTATCCTATCAAAACAAAATTTAGCAAGGTGGCCTTTACGTTCACAATGTGTACAAGTGTACACATGAGTATACATAGTGTGAGTGTGAATGTGAGGAGAATGTGTAAGCCGTGATTTGTGTGCATGCATAAGAGGAACTTGTTTCTTTCGAAACAAAGATTCCAACCGTGTATGGTTCATGGCACAATGGCTCAAAGTGGAGCCCAAACAATCAATACTTTTCTTCAAAATATTTATATCATTTTTAATACTAGAAGATAAAGTGGAGCATGCAATAGGTGAGCTAGATGATGAAGCTACACTAGCATGGCAAACATGTGTATCAATATCCTTTTTCAAAGAAACATTTTCAATAGAAATCAAGTCCAATTCCTTTAAAATAGAAGCAATTTTATTTTTTAAAGTTTTATTTTCTTTTACAAAAAAATCAAGTTTTGAAGATAAAACTTCATTTTTCTTCAAAACCATTTCACAATCATTTTTATTTTTCAAAATTCATTTTCTTTTAGGGCAAGGTCTAGTTGGGATTTAAGTGAGTCACGTTCACTTGAAATCTCTTCCTTCTCTTGCAAAACCAAATCAAGCTTTGAAATTAAGCCCTCATTTTCTTCTTTTAAAGCAACATTTTTCTTTTTCAAAAGCTTATGTCTTTCTAACAATTTTTCACAATGTATAGCTAGTTCATAATTAGAAGCATGTGCAACCATACATTCATTACAAGAGGAACTAGTGCTATCATCTAGTTGGGTATCCGAATATACCTCAAGGGAGATTCCCTTGGACCATGAAGCAACGATGTTCGGATTCTCCACTAGATCCCTTCTCCACTTGGATTGGTAATTGAAGTTTTGGAGAGGTCAAGATGTTCCATACTGCAAAAGCGGATTTACAATGAGAAACTAAACACAAATATTCATCAGAAAGAGTGCTCCTAAATGCCTTTAGGGCTTGTGCATTGGCCTCTTTATGCTTGCGATTACCAAGACAGGATTTCTTGGTAGCGGCAAGGTGAACATGCATACCTATGGTCTTAAGATACATGGACATCCTAGCCTTCCAAACCTCAATGTTGGAAGTGTCAAACATAGGTGGGGTCATAAAGTCCATGAGTGTGTGCAAACAAGATAAGCGTGCAAATGCAAATGTAAATGTAGATTAGCAAACCAAGATCACAATCCAGGTTGTTAAGCCTAATATCAGGAGCTTAGGCTCTGATACCAATTGAAAGTACACCTAGAGGGGGGTGAATAGGTGTACGGCTAATCTAATGAACAAAATGTAGAAATTAAAAACTTAATTGCAACACACTTAGTGTAACCAACGAGTGTAGCCGAATTCCCGGTGAAGGGTGATTGGACGGGAAAGGTGTTGTATTGTAGAGTATAATTTGCACACAAAATATATTCAATAAAAAGAGATAAGGTTTAGATTCAACCTCAAGTGCTTGATCACTCCACAAATGTATTCCAAATGATTAATGTACCCTTTCCTATCTCCGTTATAGCATGGGCTATACCGAGTCGATTCTCAGGGAGAGCTTGCGATGGAAGCGTTACGGTTGGTAGTGAAGAAAAGAAAACGAAGATTCTTCTTTGTCTTAAAAGAATAAAAATGAATTGAAAAAAGAAGTAAAAGAATTGGTGGATTTGTTCATGATGGAAAATGAAAAGAAATCAAAACAAGATTGGCTTTTGGATTAACACTAAAAAGAAAAGAAAACTTGTAAAAGATTTGAAGATGGAGAAAACCATGACTAGCTAACCTTACTACCTTGCTAAAAACTTACTAAACTCCGTGATGGTGAATGCGTGCCTCATGTTGATTCATCGGCAAAGATTTGTCTTGCATGTTGGTCTAATTACTTTCCCACTTGAATGACAGGTGATCACTCTTGGACTTGTCTTGTAGACGCATAGATGTCATTGGCCTACAAGATAGACTTTCAATAATGGAATCAAAAGAGCGACACTCAAGGGATGCTAAGGAAGAAGATACAACATTCATTAATTGAAGTAAAGAAGTTGTACAACAAATAGCATATGTTTGGTGATCCATCTCCATGTTCCATCAAGGCACTTGTTCTAAAGACAAGGCTCTAAATGAGGCACACATGAATCATATGGAATTACAACAAGAACTTGCCAAGCAATGAAAGTAACCCATCAGAGAAGAGAAGACTATACAACTTGCAAGATTAAAGATAGCAATCACCCATAAGTTAGTAGTTAGCAAGGTTAGTGGTTAGCTAGTTCATGTTAGAAAAGTTAGCTACTAGCCATAAGAAAAGAAAAGCAAAGCATGAATTAAAGTGCAAGTAAAGTAAAGCTAGAAGTAAAGAAAGCAAGTAATACTAGAAAATGCTCAAGTAGAGAAGAAGAGAATGGATCAATCCTTGCTTCACAAGTTGTCACTCCTTGGTCTACACAAGCTTTCTCTCTCTTACAACTCTCTTTTGCAGAATTTCTAGGGAGGAAGAAGACTAAGAGAAGTAAAACCTAGAGAAAAATCAAAATACAATATCTATCCTATTCTCTCCTCTCCTCCTCCTTGCTCTCTTGTGCAAGCCCTGGTCCTGTCTTTATAGGCCTCAGAGAGAAGCATCTAGAGCCCAGGTTGTTGGAGAGAAATCTGGGCCCTAACCACCCTGTAACTGCCGCAGATACGCGGGAAAGCGCGGCAAAATCTTGGCCGTTCAGGCCAGATTTTCTGGTACAGGTTTGTTATGAGTTTGTTATCCACGTGGCCTTCTGGAAGATTGAGTTGGCGCGAGGATCTCTCCTGATTCTGGATTCAAACTTGGGCTCTTTTGGGCTTTGAATTAATCTCTTTTAATTATTGCTAATTAAAGAGATTTTGGGCTTTTTCTCATTTACCTGCAAAAAATAGAGAGAAGATGATTAAAAATCACATTTTTATTGTCAATATGCATGGGAATGATGTGGTAAAATATGCAAAATTAGATAACAATCACACCCCCACACTTATTCTTTTGCTCGTCCCGAGCAAAAACAAAGAAAGAAAAACTATACTACCAATTTTATTACACCACTTTCGCAGGTGACGCGATTGCACTGAGCACGTGCAATAAGCCGTTAAACCTCTAGGTTACCCTAGAGGAGGAGTGTTGTCTCCTGAGGGTTTTCAACGGATTGCACCCACAAAATCCATAAAGAAAAATAAAAGGGTTAGTGAAAATTTTGATCCATGTTTTAAAGTTTCTCACTTAAGTTATAGGTTTCAGGTTACCCTAAACTTGTCATTCCTCTTATAAGCGTTTATTTGGAGTTTTGTTTTCATCTTAGGTTAAGTTTTTAGGGAAAAGATCAAAAACCGGATTTTGCATCAATCCTAGGACATATACATCTATAAATATGAAGGATCTTTCTTAGACTAAGTTCATTTATTTACTAATATATATAACATTTTTTTTATTTATTTATATATACAATATTTTTTTATTTATTTTTCCTTAGCATCCTTAGGCTTTCTAGTTTACCCTTGTAACGAGTCTCTTACCGATGACTCCCACACCAGACGGTCTTAGGGCACCAGATGAGAAAACGTCCCTCGAGTTCGAGGACTCGAGTAAAAAAGGCCACGAAGGAATTTAAGGACTTAACCACCTTTAGGCGTGATTGGCAATGCTTCTTGAGGCACGACTAACCAGCTTAATTAGTGGCTAAGTATTTATTATTTATTTATATACATATTTATTTTTTTTCTTTTTTCTATTTTTTTATTATATATATATGTAAATAAAGTCACAAAGTCTTTGATTAATCCTTCAATATGTTTAATGTATATATCCTAAAGAAAGAATTAAAATCTAGTAATTTTTCTAATCCTTTATTACTTAACCTAAAGATCCAACTAAACTCCTCTTTTCAACTTATAATTAGAAATCTTAGTTAAGAGCTTCCTTAATCCCTAAATTTCAAGTTTGATTCTTTAAACATGGATCAAGAATTTCCTTTTTTTTATTTTTTATTTTTCTAAAAGAAAAAGTAAAATCTAAAAGAAAGTAGAAAATCTATAAGAAAGAATTAAAATCTAAAAGAAAATAAAAGACCTAAAAAGAAAATGAAAATCCTAAAATAAAAAGCCTAAAAAGAAAACGAAAATCCTAGGTTAGAATCTACCCCCCCATACCTATCTCATGCATTGTCCCCAATGCATCATGATATATGTATGCATGAAATAGGTAAGAGGTAAGAAACTTTTATTTACAAGAAAATGCAAAAAATTATTTACAAAGAGTATATACAAGTGTAACCATTACCTAGGCTTTTGGTCGTTTTCCTCTGGCCCGTTTCCCATCGTTCCAGTGCGTCTGCTTTCGTGAGCTCAGTTGGGAAACAGTTTGAATTATTTTAGCCCTAGTTTTTTCCAGATTCAATTGTTTATTATTATCATTTACCCTCATTCCACCACATTGTTCACTAAAAATTCCTTATCACCACTCTCACTCTGAATCTCATCACTTCCAATGTTAAGGAATTTCAGCTCCTCTCCATACAATTCTTCAAAACTAAGGTCAACATCCGGAAGTGTGCAATCAGTTAGCTGACCCCGAGTTGACACATCTAGACACATGATCTCATCAGCAAACAGGTCTTCAAAGGATATATCAATCGGAGGTTCGAATACAGTCAGAGTTGGCTCATTGAAAGTGAAAATATCCAAATCAACTTTCCCCTTTTTAAAGGGTACTCGGATAAGAGAATCACAAGATTGTGACTCATCTTTTAGATCTTCACCTTCTTCCTCACAATTGTTACTAATGAAACTAACCTCAAATGTTTGATCTTTTATTTTACGAGGTTGTGTGTGGAAGACATTGTGTTCATGAGTCATGTTACCAAAGGTTAACCTCATTGATCCATTCCGGCAATTAATGATGGCATTTGCAGTAGCCAGGAATGGTCGTCCCAAAATGACAGGAATTTGAGCCCTTTGATTGGAATTTGACACAGGTTTTGTTTCAAGGACTACAAAGTCAACAGGATAAATGAATTCCCCAACTTTGACAAGGACATCGTGAATTTCCCCCTGGGGTCTAGTGACAGAGCGATCAGCCAATTGGATAGTCATTTGGGTAGGACGGAGATCACCTAACCCTAATTGTTGGTACACAAAGAAAGGCAGGAGATTGATGCTGGCCCCCAAATCAAGAAGTGCCCTATTAATGGTAGTCTGTCCTATGATGCATGAAATGGTGGAGCTCCCTGGGTCTTTGTATTTAACAGGAATTGGACCATTGAGCAGCTCGTTGATGGATGATGCTAGGAAGACTTTTTTAGGGACTTGTGTTTTCCTCTTCTTGGTGCACATTTCCTTTAAGAATTTAGCATATGTTGGCACTTGTTGTATGGCATGAAGAAGAGGGACATTGATTTAGACCTTATTGAACATTTCTTTTATCTTCTCCATGTGAGCATTTGTCTTGGGATTCTTAAGCCTATTTGGAAATGGTACAACAGGCTTATAGGGTTGCTCATCTACCTTTTCTTTACCCTTGGCTTTTGAAGTGGATGGCTCTGTACTAGAAGATGGTTTGTCAGAAGTTGGTTGCATTGGGACAGGAGGTGTTGGCTTTAGTGCTGGATGAGATGATTGACTAGAAACCTTATTATCAACTTGTTTACCAGATCTCAGGGTATGAATAGCATGACATTGACTGGGTCCTGAATCTTCCACTTCATTCAAAAGGAAGTGATGTTTGGGATTTGGAACTGGCTGGCTTGGAAGCATACCTTTTTGTCTCTCATTAGCCAATTGCCCTAATTGGACCTGAATTCTATCCATATCCTGTTGATGATGGTTCATCATTGAAGCTTGGGTCTTAGTTAAGGATTCTATCATTTTCATCAACTCTGATATTTTATCATCTGAATTGTTCTGGGGTGGATGTTGATGATGTGGAGATTGGGATTGTGATTGGTAGTGTGGTGGGTTCTGATATGGTTGTAAATGTGGTGGATTTTGAGATGGATGAACATACAGTGAATTATGATTGAAACTGGATGTGTGAGACTGAGCATTATATGGATTTGGAAGTGGTGGTTTATGATGCTCAGGACCAGACTGACTCCATGAAAAATTTGGATGGTTCTGCCATCCCGAATTATAAGTGTTGGAGTATGGGGGTCTGGTAAATGCTGCATTCAAGTTCTCCTGATATGATTGGGGCTGATACAAAGGACACTCCTCAAAGACATGGTTAAGGTCATGACAGTAGGTGCAACCCGGTTTAATCACAGGCAATGGGTTGACCTGATTTACAACAGAATTTCCCCTAGACTCAAGAAGTTCTATCCTCTTCATCAATTGTGTGATCTTGGCTTCTGCGGCTATACAGGATTCTATGGAGTGCATACCAGTTCTGGAAGTGGTGGGAGTGGATTTATCAGGACATGACTCCCACTGAATGGTTTTCTCAGCTAGGGTTTCAAAGAGATCCCACCCCTGATGCTCATCTTTCTTCAAAAATTCCCCTTGGCACATGGATTCAAGGAGGGTTTTCGTTTGGTAATCTAGACCGTCATAGATAATCTGGCACAGACGCCATTTCTCTATGCCGTGATGAGGACATAAGGCTAGAAGGTCTTTGAAACGCTCAAGATACTTCCAGAAAGGTTCATTAGGTTCCTGCTTAAATTGCATTATATTCTTTCTCATGAGGGCTGTTTTGTGGATAGGATAGAATTTCTTAAGAAAGACTTTAACAAAATCATCCCAAGAAGATATGGAACTGATGGGAAGATTGTAAAGCCATTTCTTAGCTAAATCCTTAAGTGCAAACGGTATGAACCGTAACCTAACAGCATCCTCGGTCAGTTGGGAAATTCTCATCATTTGGCATACCTCTTCAAACTCACGAATAAAGAGGTACGTGATTAGGACGGGAAAGGTGTATGTAAATGTATCGATGTATCCTTTCCTATCTCCGCTATAGCATAAGGCTATACCGAGTCGATTCTCAGGGAGAGCTAGCGATGGAAGCGTTACGAATCGTAGTGAAGAAATGTAAACGAGAATTCTTCTATGCTAATAAAAATAGTGAATCAAATGAAAAAGAAACTAAAGAAAAGGTGGTTATGTTCATGGTGGAAAAGTCGGAAAAGAAATCAATAGTGGATTTGGTATTCACAAGAAAAGAAAAGGAAACTTAAAGAAGAAGCATTCCATGACTAGCTTACCTTACTACCTTACCAATACTTACTAAACTCCGTGATAGTGAAGGCTTGCCTCATGTTGTCACTCCATCGGCGTGGATTCGTCTCGCGTGTTGATCTAATTACTTTCTCACTTGTCGAATGAGTGGTTTAACCCATCGGAGAAGAGAAGACCATACAACTTGCAAGATGAACAAAAGCAATCACCCATGAGTTAGTGAAGATGGCAAGGCTAGTGGTTAGCTAGTACATGGAGAAGGAATTAGCTAAAAGCCATTAGAGAAGTAAAACAAAGCATGAAGTAAATTTGCAAGGAATTAAAGAAAGCAATAAAGAAAGCAATTAAAGAAAGCACATAAACTAGAACCAAGCTCAAGTAGAGGAAGGAGAATGGATCAATCCTTGTTGCTTCAAGTGTCACCCTTGATTACACAAGCTCTCTCTCTCACAATCACTCTCTTTTACAATGAATTCTAAGGAAGAAGAAGAGGGATCTAAAGAACTAAACCTAGAGAAAAACTAAACAAAATTACAACAACTAATGAATTCTCCTCTCTTCTCCATTCCGTCTCAGCTCGCAGGTCCAAGGTCACATATTTATAGCCCCAGGTGAAGGATCTAGAAGATATTCTGTTGGCGCAAAATCCGCGATCCAACGGCCCTGATACTGCCGCGTTCTGGCGGCAAGGCGCGGAAAAACGGCGGCCGTTGGCTAACCACTTTCTGTTGTGGGTTGTTACGAGTTTGTTCAGCCACTTGGACCTTCTGGATTCTTCGTTTGTTGCGCGGATCTCTCTGGATCTTGGATTAGATTTGGGCTTTATCTTAGCTTTGAAATTAATCACTTTAATTTTTGCTAATTAAAGTGATTATTTGTTTTCTCTCCATTTAAGTGTATACCTGTAAATATATAGAGAAGATTAGTAAAAATCATGTATTTATTAACTAAATGCATGGGAATTATGAGGTAAAATATGCAACATTGGATACCAATCACACCCCCACACTTATTGTTTTGCTCGTCCCGAGCAAAACAAAGAAAAGAAAAGAAAATCCTAATTACCAATTTTATTACACCACTTTCGCAGGTGACGCGATTGCACTGAGCATGTGCAACAAGCCGTTAAACCTCTAGATTACCCTAGAGGAGGAGTGTTGTCTCCTGAGGGTTTTCAGCGGATTACACCCACAAAATCCATAAAGAAAGAAGACAAATGTTAGTGTTTTGAAAACTCATTTTGAACAAGAGACATGTTTACGAACTATTTTTGCAAAAATATAAGTGATCCTAGGTCATAAGTTCACCTATAATCATTCTTCCTTAAACTTAGTCTCCATGCAAGATCTTGTCTTCAATTAAGGTAAGAATTCAAAATTGGATTGAATACTTTATCTTTCATAAAACCTAGATAATATGCACACCGTGCTCTGTGAAAATTTCTTGGATTTCAACTCCAACCATCAAGCCATTTATCTATTTATATATATATTTTTCTGCTTTTTTTCTTCCCTTAGTCTAGGCTTTCTAGTTCACCCTTGTAACGAGCCTTTAACCGATGACTCCCAAACCAGTCGGTCTTAGGGCACCAGATGAGAAAACATCCCTCTGGTTTAAGGTCTCAAGTGAAAAAGGCCACATAACTAAGGGGGATTATTTATTTCCTTTACCACCGTTAGGCGTGAATAATCATGCTTCTTGAGGCACAATTCTCCAGCTTAATAAGTGATATTTTATTTATATATATATATATTTTTTTCTTTTTCTTTTTTTTTATTTTATTTATATGGCATTTTTGGTCTTTGTTTCCATCCCAAGAAATGTGTAAGTGTGAAGTGCATAATATCTAAGGCAAAAAATTCAAGATAAAAATATCTCACCAATTTTTCTTACTTAGCCTATAATTTCAAACATGATCTATTATTTCAACTAGGTTTAAGATTTCATAATTAATGCTTTCTTAATTCCTAAGATACATCTTAATTTTCTTAAAATAGAACAAAACTTTGTCTCTTATTTCAAAAAGTTTTTATTTTTTTATTTTTATTTTTATTTTTTTATTTATTTTTCTTAAAAGAAATGTAAAAGAAAGAAAATCTAAAAACTTTAAGTTAGTAAACCCTCCCCCACACTTATCTCATGCATTGTCCTCAATGCATCATGATATATGTATGCATGAAACAAAATAGAGAGGAAAGGAAAAAATTACCTTAAGGTGGTGGTTCCGGTGGTGGTCGGATTGGTCCACGAAACATGGCCCAATCAACTTTACCTTTGGTTTTCAGGAACCCACCAAAAATTTCAATAATATGACCCACAAAAATGATGTGTGCATTTAAGATTATTATGTACATTCCCCCATCTAATTTCCAAATTTTTAAAATAATTTCTGAGTTAAATTTATCAACTACCTTGTCCAAGAATGGAATATGGAATGATAGAACGGTTGACTTGGACTCGGAAAGGAACACCGACTCAGGGAAGTGAATGAAGTCAAGTAAAAGTTCAGGAGTCGGAATGGATTCAGGAACTGGGTCCAAGTCAAGAAAATGAAGCTCAAGTCCACATTCAGTTTCCCATGATAGAATGTGACTATCTAAGATTAGTGATTCAAGTTCAGGAGGGTTGGGAATCAAAACTGACTCTAAAATGTTACTCAAATTGGGTAACAAAACAGGAGTCATTAATGATTCAGGTATTTGAACTAAATCACAAACTTGAGGGTCAAAGTCACATTTCTCATTGAGTTCAATTCCACAAAATGGAGAACTTGCCAATTTGTCAATAGGATCTTCAAAAGGTATAATTGGTCAAGTTCAACATGATCCTTAAAGACGGGTGATTCAACTTCATTGTGAATTGGGAAAGGATCCAATGTCGACTCTGAAAAAAGATTGAAGTGAGGTAAAGATACCGGAGTCATTACTGAATCAGGAAAAAGAATTGAATCACTAAGTTGGGGTTCAAGATCACATTCCTCATGTAGTACAATTCTAAAAAATTGTGAACTTGCCAATTTATCAATGGGACTTTCAAGAGTATGAAATTGGTCAAGTTCAATGTGATCATCATAAAAGATTGGTGATTCAATTTCACAACAGATGGGTACTGGATCCAAGTCTGACTTGGGAATGAAGTGAAATCAGGTAAGGATATGGAAGTCATGATTGAATCAGGAAGTAGAGTTGAATCATCTGGTGAAAGTTCAGGATCATAATCATGTTCAAGTTCAATCTCAGGGAAAGGAAAACTTGCCAAAATGTCAATTGGATCTGAAGTTTGGACAAGTTCATTTGTAGGAGATGAAAAACTTGCCAAAATGTCAATGGGATTTGACGTTTGGACAAGTTCAATTTTAGGAAATGAAAAACTTGCCAAAATGTCAATGGAATCTGAAGTTTGGACAAGTTCAGGTGGTTGTGCTGAAATTGAATCTTGATTTCCAAAACAACATGACTCTTTGACAGAATGGTTAGTGACATTAGAAATAGGATGAGAATGAAGAGTTTGGATCATCAAATCTATGTCACGGTTACGATCATTTCGAGCATGAGTCAGGAATTCAAGCATCTTTTCACAATTCATTGGTTCATCATTTTGTTGAAAAGATGAAGAATTGTTTTGGAATTGGTGATGAAATTGTGAGTCAAAACTGTGTGGTGATGGAAGAGTGGACTCACACAAGAAATCTTTACTCGTTTCCATGACAAATGGTTGTTCATTAGGAAAAGGTGGAACTGAGTAAGACTCTTGAAAATACTGTGGAATTGGAGGGTCAAATGTTTCTTGAAGTTGTTGCTCGACCCTTTGAAGATTAGCTTCTAAACTCCTTAGTAACTCAGATTTTTCTTCAATTGGTGGTTCAGAAAAAGGAGTATATGAAGCGGAATCGGGAAATGAATACTGTGGATATTGTGGACTCGGTGAATATGGTGGACAAGGAGGTTGATAATTAAACTCGGGGGACTGGAATCCCCAATTACTCGGTGAAGAGTTGAAATTATTATGGAAATTATAGTTATTAGATGGGGGGTATGGGTCATATTGATTCGGATAAGGCCAACCCGGTGTATTTGGTTGGTGCATATTATAAAACACCGGGTTGGAATTATCCGAATATGGAGATGGTGTGAAATATGGATTATTATTAGGATGGAAAGAATTGTAATTGTAAGCCATATCACACAATCAAATACAAACAAACAAACAAACAAACAAAAGAAAGAAAAATTCTAACCTAAGTTAGGATAGACTTAGGACCTAGACGACTCCTAACTGATAGACTGTCCACGGGAGGTTCAGTGCAGACTCTAACCACAAGCTAATCAGCCAGGGAAGGGTAAGGTTGGTGGGAGGTTTTCCGTCCGAAGACGTTCCTTAATTAAGTAACCAGCAACCTTCGGACTTTCGGCCCTCAACCCCTTTCCTAGACACTGATTTTGCAAGAGTTAAATTCCAACACTTTTTCCCCTTAGGATAATCTCCTAAATGAGTCTGAGATGTCCCTAGGGCCAACGTCTACTTTTTTATTAAATTAGGCTTGGGTTAGTGAGTGCTTGGGAAAATGATTTTCGGGCTAAGGAAAGGGTAATGAACTCCCCACCTTATCTTATTTACGGGTTATGCCCTTAAAATTGATTTGTGCAAGTGTACAAGAAATATCACTAAGATTCACTCAAAGCATGAAAATCAAGCAAGAGATGATTCCTAGTCTATATGCAATGCGAAACGTACCTTGCCTCCAGCACTCTTCAACAGTAAAAGTAAAGAATTGAAAGACACGTGCCTAAAATGCAAATGTCTAAACAATTTTTAACTTTTCAAACAATTTTTTACTGTTGATTAATTTAGCAGGTATATGGTGAAAAATACAGGACTTAAAGTATTGCAGCAGCTGTATTTTGCAGAATCAGAGCCCCTGCAGAAAATTTGTGAGTAGTCAACTCAGTTCTGCCGCAGATCCGCGGCAAAAACCTGGATTCCGCGGCAAAACTGAGGGATCCTGGTCTCTGCTTTCTAGAGCAGAGGCCCAGGTCCACTTATATGTCACTGCAAGCAAAATTTTCCTGTTTCTTCTCCTGTAACCTGCAACAGAGAAGAAGATTCGTTTAGTTCTTCACTTTAAAGAAAAATCCGTTGCTCTCCCCGGCAACGGCGCCAAAAATTGATTAGGACGGGAAAGGTGTATGTAAATGTATCGATGTATCCTTTCCTATCTCCGCTATAGCATAAGGCTATACCGAGTCAATTCTCAGGGAGAGCTAGCGATGGAAGCGTTACGAATCGTAGTGAAGAAATGTAAACGAGAATTCTTCTATGCTAATAAAAATAGTGAATCAAATGAAAAAGAAACTAAAGAAAAGGTGGTTATGTTCATGGTGGAAAAGTCGGAAAAGAAATCAATAGTGGATTTGGTATTCACAAGAAAAGAAAAGGAAACTTAAAGAAGAAGCATTCCATGACTAGCTTACCTTACTACCTTACCAATACTTACTAAACTCCGTGATAGTGAAGGCTTGCCTCATGTTGTCACTCCATCGGCGTGGATTCGTCTCGCGTGTTGATCTAATTACTTTCTCACTTGTCGAATGAGTGGTTTAACCCATCGGAGAAGAGAAGACCATACAACTTGCAAGATGAACAAAAGCAATCACCCATGAGTTAGTGAAGATGGCAAGGCTAGTGGTTAGCTAGTACATGGAGAAGGAATTAGCTAAAAGCCATTAGAGAAGTAAAACAAAGCATGAAGTAAATTTGCAAGGAATTAAAGAAAGCAATAAAGAAAGCAATTAAAGAAAGCACATAAACTAGAACCAAGCTCAAGTAGAGGAAGGAGAATGGATCAATCCTTGTTGCTTCAAGTGTCACCCTTGATTACACAAGCTCTCTCTCTCACAATCACTCTCTTTTACAATGAATTCTAGGGAAGAAGAAGAGGGATCTAAAGAACTAAACCTAGAGAAAAACTAAACAAAATTACAACAACTAATGAATTCTCCTCTCTTCTCCATTCCGTCTCAGCTCGCAGGTCCAAGGTCACATATTTATAGCCCCAGGTGAAGGATCTAGAAGATATTCTGTTGGCGCAAAATCCGCGATCCAACGGCCCTGATACTGCCGCGTTCTGGCGGCAAGGCGCGGCAAAACGGCGGCCGTTGGCTAACCACTTTCTGTTGTGGGTTGTTACGAGTTTGTTCAGCCACTTGGACCTTCTGGATTCTTCGTTTGTTGCGCGGATCTCTCTGGATCTTGGATTAGATTTGGGCTTTATCTTAGCTTTGAAATTAATCACTTTAATTATTGCTAATTAAAGTGATTATTTGTTTTCTCTCCATTTAAGTGTATACCTGTAAATATATAGAGAAGATTAGTAAAAATCATGTATTTATTAACTAAATGCATGTGAATTATGAGGTAAAATATGCAACATTGGATACCAATCAGTACGCGTCCTCAGACTCAAGACCATGGAATCGGGGAAGTGTATTAATGAATTGTGATTTCAGCTCGAAGTGATTTCCATTAGATTCGGGGAGAAGAATGCAAGATGGAAGGGAGGTGCGAATCGGATAAAATCGATCTTGAAGTGAGACGTTGTTTTCCATAATGTCAAGTGGTTGTGTAAGTGCAAGTGTAGAAAGTCTAACAAGTCTTGCAGATTCTGAATCACGGAACCACTCTTGCATATACAATCACAAACAACGTGCACCGATCACACCAGCGAAAAAGAGAAAATAACAAACAATTAAAAAGAAAAATCAATCCAAGCTTCTAGGATTCCTAGACCTAGACGACTCCTAACTGATTAGATCATCCGCAGGAGGTTTAGTGTAGACTTTGACTATAAGCTAATCAGCCAGGGAAGGGCAAGGTTGGTGGGAGGTTTTCCGTCAGAGACGTTCCTTAATTAAGTAACCAGCAACCTTCGGGCTTTCGGCCCTCAATCCCTTTCCTAGACACTGATTTTACAAAAGTCAATTTCCAACACTTTTTCCCCTTAGGATAATCTCCTAAGTGAGTCCGAGATGTCCCTAGGGCCAACGTCTAGCAAATTTTTATCTAGAAGCTTAGGATTGTGAGTGCTGGGATTGTGGTTTTTGGGCTAAGGAAAGGGTGATAAAATCCCCACCTTATCTTATTTATGGGTTATGCCCTTAGAATTGATTTGTGCAAGTGTACGATATAAACAAACAAGGTTCACTCAAAGCGTATTTAAATCAAACAAAGAGTGAGTCCTAGTCAATATGCAATGCGTACGTACCTTGCCTCCAGCACTCTTCAACAGTAAAAGTAAAGGAATTGAAAGACACGTGCCTAGAGATGCAAATGTCTAAACAATTTTTTTAACTTTGCAACAAATTTTTTACTGTTGATTATTAGCAGGAATAGGGTAAAGCATACAGGAAATTAAGTACTGCAGCAGATGTATTTTGTAGAACCAGAAGCCCTGCAGAAATTTGGTCAGTAGTCAACTCAGGATTGCCGCAAATCTGCTGCCAGGGCCGCGATTCTGCGGCAAAGCTGAGGGATCCTGGTCTCTGCTTTCTAGAGCAGAGGCCCAGGTCCACTTATATGTCACTGCAATGCAAAGTTTCCTGTTTCTTCAACCTGTAACCTGCAACAGAGAAGAAGATTCGTTTAGTTCTTCACTTTAAACCAAAAACCGTTGCTCTCCCTGGCAACGGCGCCAAAATTTGATTGGACGGGAAAGGTGTTGTATTGTGGAGTAAAATTTGCACACAAAATATATTCAATAAAAAGAGATAAGGTTTAGATTCAACCTCAAGTGCTTGATCACTCCACAAATGTATTCCAAATGATTAATGTACCCTTTCCAATCTCCGTTATAGCATGGGCTATACCGAGTCGATTCTCAGGGAGAGCTTGCGATGGAAGCGTTACGGTTGGTAGTGAAGAAAAGAAAACGAAGATTCTTCTTTGTCTTAAAAGAATAAAAATGAATTGGAAAAAGAAGTAAAAGAATTGGTGGATTTGTTCATGATGGAAAATGAAAAGAAATCAAAACAAGATTGGCTTTTGGATTAACACTAAAAAGAAAAGAAAACTTGTAAAAGATTTGAAGATGGAGAAAATCATGACTAGCTAACCTTACTACCTTGCTAAAAACTTACTAAACTCCGTGATGGTGAATGCGTGCCTCATGTTGATTCATCGGCAAAGATTTGTCTTGCGTGTTGGTCTAATTACTTTCCCACTTGAATGACGGGTGATCACTCTTGGACTTGTCTTGTAGACGCATAGATGTCATTGGCCTACAAGATAGACTTTCAATAATGGAATCAAAAGAGCGACACTCAAGGGATGCTAAGGAAGAAGATACAACATTCATTAATTGAAGTAAAGAAGTTGTACAACAAATAGCATATGTTTGGTGATCCATCTCCATGTTCCATCAAGGCACTTGTTCTAAAGACAAGGCTCTAAATGAGGCACACATGAATCATATGGAATTACAACAAGAACTTGCCAAGCAATGAAAGTAACCCATCGGAGAAGAGAAGACCATACAACTTGCAAGATTAAAGATAGCAATCACCCATGAGTTAGTAGTTAGCAAGGTTAGTGGTTAGCTAGTTCATGTTAGAAAAGTTAGCTACTAGCCATAAGAAAAGAAAAGCAAAGCATGAATTAAAGTGCAAGTAAAGTAAAGCTAGAAGTAAAGAAAGCAAGTAATACTAGAAAATGCTCATGTAGAGAAGAAGAGAATGGATCAATCCTTGCTTCACAAGTTGTCACTCCTTGGTCTACACAAGCTTTCTCTCTCTTACAACTCTCTTTTGCAGAATTTCTAGGGAGGAAGAAGACTAAGAGAAGTAAAACCTAGAGAAAAATCAAAATACAATATCTACCCTATTCTCTCCTCTCCTCCTCCTTGCTCTCTTGTGCAAGCCCTGGTCCTGTATTTATAGGCCTCAGAGAGAAGCATCTAGAGCCCAGGTTGTTGGAGAGAAATCTGGGGCCCTAACCACCCTGTAACTGCCGCAGATACGCGGGAAAGCGCGGCAAAATCTTGGCCGTTCAGGCCATATTTTCTGGTACAGGCTTGTTATGAGTTTGTTATCCACGTGACCTTCTGGAAGATTGAGTTGGCGCGAGGATCTCTCCTGATTCTGGATTCAAACTTGGGCTCTTTTGGGCTTTGAATTAATCTCTTTTAATTATTGCTAATTAAAGAGATTTTGGCTTTTTCTCATTTCAGATGTGGACCTGCAAAAAATAGAGAGAAGATGATTAAAAATCACATTTTTATTGTCAATATGCATGGGAATGATGTGGTAAAATATGCAAAATTAGATAACAATCAAAGGGCTCTGGACTAACTCCTCTTGATTCCTCTGAATAAGAGTTGAGGTGCTATATGAAGCTCTCGTGGTTAAACACAAGTGAGGCACACACAAACAACACAAGCATGTATATGATATGACAATATGAATCAATGAACAAAAGAAAAGACAGAGAGTTAGAGAAAGTGGATCAATCACAAACACACGGATATGTTTCGAGGTTCGAGTACCCAGCTCTACGTCCCCGCCTTCACACAAAAGGATTTCCACTAATCTTGTCCACACAGGACTTCCCACACAGGGAACCTGCACTGAGGATTTGGGGCAATTACAATTGGGAGTACACAACTCCTCTCTCAACCAAAACAACCTCTCACTAGAGGCAAGGCACAAAGCCAACACAAATCAACCTCATAAATGAGGGATAGGCACAAAGCCAAACAACAATCTCCTCTCACTAGAGGGATAGGGCACAAAGGCACCACTCTAAAAATCAACCTCTACACAAGAGGGATTCACAAATTAGGAGGGTTTACAACTTGGTGATCAAAAGACCACAAACAACTTCTTTTCCCACAAAAACAAAGATCCTAATAGATAGGATAGAATGATAAGCTCAAGTGTGGAAAATAAAGAGTTTGGAAACAAAACACAAAGAAAAATACTTGGGAAAATAACTTAGTATTTGATAGAAATGAAGAACAAAGCAAATATCCCAAATCTATATTTTTCTTTGATTTTTCCAACCCTTTAAAACAAATAAAGATTGATCTTTTGGACCCAAAACTCTTTTAAAAACTTGTTGTTTAAACACTAGAGAAGTAGGAAATTTTTGCTCTGAAAATTCTGTCTCAAAACAACTAAGAAATGGGGTATTTATAACCCATTTCAAAATCTGCCCGTTGGCAGCTGGAAAGGGCCAGATTGCCCTTCTGGTCGACCGGCCGGTCGACCGGACAATAGTCAAAAAAGTGACCATTGAGCCCAGCGGTCTACCGCCCCCCAGCGGTCTACCGCCCGGTCGATCGTGCCCAGAACCAGAGAGCAACGGCTCTCTGACCGGTCGACCGCCCGGTCGACCGGGTCAACCCGAGAGTAGGCTGACTTCAGTCGGTCGACCGCTCGGTCGACCGGCCTAAGTGGCTGGCTGCGTACACGTCCTTGTGCACGTCGGTCGATCGGCCCGGTCGACCGCCAGAGCCTGGCAGGGCAAATTCAGGATTTAAAAACTTGACTTTTTATTATCAAATAAAACCCATAAAATCTCATAAATTTCACAAAAATTAGTTCATGTTATATCTTTGAAATACAAACATGTGTGAAAAAATTCAACACATATTTCAAACTATTTGACCATTTTTGTGTCTTAGAAAATTTGCCTAAAACCAAAAATCGTATTTCCAAAACTAGGAATTTTTGAAATGGAAATCCGATTTTTCCAAAACTCATGTAAATACAAAAACATGATATTTAAATAACTTTGAAGCATATAGTATATGGATAGAATCCAATATACATGAAAGAGATATATCTATGTTTTTGACATTAAATCCAAAAATAAGTTTTTTTCTAAATACAAAACTCCAAACACATGAATAGGTTGTCAAAATAAGTTTTTCTAAGTATATGAAGCATAGATGGATATAGATCAAATCTAATATATATTAAACCATGTAAACTTGTTTTGATTCTATCTATTCATGAAGACCAAGATCGGTTAAACCAAAAATCGAAAACCAATAAACATGAAACTTGAAACAAGTGTGTGTGTTGTGAACTTGAGCATATCACACTATCTAATCTTTAACAATGGATCTAAACAAACTAAACTAAACAAACTGAAGCCTTCTTATAGAACGCCGTCTCCAAGCCGACTCGATCCAAACCGCGATTCCCCGAACTTGACTCCAATGAGTGCTAGATATGAACTTTGATGCTCGAGCTCTTGAATCACCATGTGAAAGCTCCAAAACACCTTTGTTGAAGCTATTCACCTACTAATATCTTGATCAAATATCTGTAACTAAATATCACAAGATTATTAGTAAACTATAACTACATGAGTTAATCATCATCAAAACTAGAGCGGAAGGCCTCTGGGCCAACACCTAGTTGCTAAGTCTTTGACCAAGCCTTTTAGTAAACCCGAAGGTGAGGAGGACACTTGGTTCGATCTTACCTCCAAGAAATTTGATGCTAATTCGAAGGCTCAAAATGTCCTACTTTTAGCTTTGAATGAGGATGACTTAACACGGGTTATCCATTGCAAGTCCGCCTATGAGATTTGACAACAGCTATTGGTCACTCATGAGGGAACATCACAAGTCAAGAGAGCTAAAATTGATCTCTTGCGTTCCCAATATGAATGCTTTAAAATACAAGAAAATGAATCTATTGATGATATGATTACTAAGTTTATTAAAATCACAAATGTTCTTGCTTCTCTAGGTGATGAAATCAATAACGACCAAAAGGTGCGTAAGGTGATTCGTTCTCTCCCTTTATCATGGGAAATCAAAGCTACCACCTTGAAGGAATTGAATGACAAAGACGAGATGGAGCTCATAAGTCTTATTGGAAATCTTAAGACTCATAAGATGGAGAAAAAGGCTAGAGAAGAAGCAATTGAATGACAAAGACGAGATGGAACTCATAAGTCTTATTGGAAATCTTAAGACTTATGAGATGGAGAAAAAGGCTAGAGAAGATGCGGTGCCTCAAAAGAAAAGTCTACAGCTTTCAAGTCTACCTCCACCATCTACGAAGATGAAGAAGATGATGAAGAGCTATCTCTTCTTGTGAGAAATATAAAAAGAATGTACCACAAGAGCAAGCTCAACCATAGAAGGTGATGGGAAGGAAAGGAGGAGAAAAAGATCATATGTTACAACTGTCAGAAGCCCGGGCACATCATGGCCGATTGTCCAGACTTCAAGAGAAAGATATCTTCCTCCTTGAAGCAAAAGAAGTCGTTTGAAAAGAAGGTGTACAAAGTCACTTGGGACTCAGAAAGTGAATCCAAAGATGTAGTTGACACGACCAATGTGTGTTTCATGGCAAACACACCTAAGGTAACTATCGAACCACATGATGTTGATAGTGAAATAAGCAAAGAATTGTTATTATAAGCTTTCATTGAATTTTCAGAAAGTTTTGATGCTAAAAAGGAAGGTTGTTTAAACTTGAAAAAGGAAAATGAAATGCTTAAAAATCAAATTGCTATTTCCTCAAAGGAGAAGGATGATTTATCTTCTACTCTTATTTCTACACAAAGAGATTTTGATGCCTATAGAGTTGCTTGCAAAGCTAAATATCCTAAAATTGATGAAAATGAGTTTGCTATGTTAAAAACTAGAATAAATGATTTGGAAAATATTTTAAAAGAATGTGCTTTTAACAATACTAAATTAGAAGAAATGTTTTCAAAGAAGCACATGCATACTCCTCATGCTAAACATGATAAAACTTCTCATGCTAAAACTCTACATGTTCATCATGCCGACACATCATATGTCAGTCATGCAAAAACATCCCATGCTTAAAAATCACATGTTCGTAAACCACATGCTCATTATGCTTTTAAATATGAAAGAATTTATAAATGTACTTATTGTGGCCGAAATGGTCATTTAGCTAAATTTTGTTATGATCGTATAAATAGTACCAATAATCTTGTTTGGGTTCGAAACACTAACGCATTAGGACCCAAGAAAATATGGGTACCAAAATCAAGCCTTAAATTATTTGATATAGGTACACACCAAGACTCCAAGACGTAAGGATCGGTGGTACCTTGATAGTGGTTGCTCAAGACATATGACATGGGACATCAATAATTTCGCAACCCTATCGAGGTACGTTAAAGGTGGCTCCATCATCTTTAGAGATGACTCTAAGGGCACTATCATTGGTATAGGTAACATTAAGATTGGTGCATCTCCTTTAATTGAAAATGTAGTTCTTGTTGATGGGCTTAAACATAATTTACTTAGTATTAGTCAACTGTGTGATAGTGGCCTCAAAGTTGTTCTTGATGAATCTTCTTGCAAAATTTTTGATTGTAAAATCAATGAATGTATTCTCACTAGATTTCATGAAAATAATGTCTATATTATTGATATGCTTAATTTGGATTGCACTACAAAATGTTTAAATGCTTTTGATGAGATTTCATGGTTATGGCATAGAAGATTAGGCCATGCCTCTTTTGATCATCTTTCTAGAATAAGTTCTAAGGAATTGGTGAAGGGTATTCCTTACTTGAAGTTTGAAAAAGATTGTATTTGTGGTGCGTGCCAACTTGGGAAACAAACCAAGTCTTCTTTTAAACCAATCAAGGATATCATGTCATCTAGGCCATTAGAATTGATTCACATGGATCTTTTTAGACCAACTAAAACTAAAATCTTAAATGAAAATAGATATTTTTTTTAGTCGATGATTTCTCCCGTTTTACTTGGGTTTTCTTTTTGGAGCATAAAGATCAAATTTTTTCGCATTTTAAGATTTTTCGAAAAAGGGTTGAAAAAGAAAAAGGATTTTCGATTTTACGCATAAGAAGTGATAGAGGTGGTGAGTTTGTCAACCAACTCTTCATGACTTATTGTGATGAAAAAGGAATTAAGCATGAAATGTCATGTCCTAGAACTCCACAACAAAATGTAATAGTTGAACGGAAGAATAGAACTCTTCAAGAAATGGCTAGCACTATGATAAGTGAATACGGGCTCTCTCAATACTTATGGGCCGAGGCCGTAAACACCGCATGCTACATATCAAATCGAATTTATTTGTGTAAAAATACTTTCAAAACTTCTTTTGAAATTTATCATTTAAGAAAATCAAATGTTTCATACTTTAAAGTTTTTGGATGCAAGTGTTTTGTTTTGAACACCAAAGATAATTTGGGTAAATTTGATACTAAGGCTTTTGAAGCAATTTTTGTTGGCTATTCTAGTACTAGCAAAGCATATAGAGTATTCAACAAATCATCTCTTACTATTGAAGAATCTATGCATGTTAAATTTGAAGAATCTAATGCATTTGTTGAGAATGTTGTAGAGATTGACTCATTAGGTGAGGACATGGAGAAAATATCCTTGAAGGACTCACCCATCCAAGATGACAGGCAAGAACCTATTGGTGAAGTTCAAAAGGATAAAGTGGAACAATCACAACCACTTCCTAAAGATTGGAGATATGCCTCAAATCATCCCAAAGATCTCATCATAGGTGATGTATCAAAGGGGGTAACCACTCGCTCCAAACTCCATGACTTGTGTGGGCATTTGCATTCATATCTCATTTTTGAACCCAAAAACATTCTCGAAGCCGAGGGTGACTCATATTGGTTGCTCGCTATGCAAGAAGAGCTCAATCAATTTGAGCGCAACCAAGTTTGGCACCTTGTTCCTAAACCCCATGATAGACCAATAATTGGTACTAAGTGGATTTTTAGGAACAAGTTGGATGAGTCAGGAAATGTTGTTAGGAATAAGACTAGGTTAGTGGCCCAAGGTTGCACACAAGTTGAAGGAATCAACTTTGAGGAGACCTTTGCACCCGTAGCACGGTTAGAAGCCATACGGATCACACTAGCTTATGCATCCTATAAAAATTTGAAACTTTTTCAAATGGATGTAAAAAGTGCATTTTTAAATGGTTTTATTGATGAGGAAGTATATGTTGAAACCCCCCCCCGGTTTTGTGGATCATATACACCCAAATTTTGTTTTCAAACTAGATAAAGCATTGTATGGTTTAAAACAAGCTCCAAGAGCTTGGTAAGAAAGGCTTTCTAGTTTTCTTCTATCTAATGATTTTGTTAATGGCAAAGTAGACACCACATTATTTACTAAACATGTTGGTAGTGACTTCCTTATAGTACAAATATATATTGATGATATAATCTTTGATTCTACTAATGAATTACTTTGCAAGGAGTTTGAACAATGTATGCAACGTGAATTTGAGATGTCATTGATGGGTGAATTGAATTATTTTCTTGGACTCCAAATCAAGCAAATGCGTGATGGGATCTTCATATGTCAAGCCAAGTACTCCAAAGAACTCATCAAGAAATTTGGGCTTGAAGACTCAAAAATTTGCAACACTCCCATGGCCACCACCATTAAGCTTGATAAGGATGACCAAGGTAAGTGTGTTGACATAAAATTATATAGAAGCATGATTGGTAGTTTGTTGTATTTAACGGCTAGTAGGCCGGATATTCTGTTTAGTGTGTGTCTTTGTGCTAGATTCCAATCTTGTCCTAAAGAATCTCATTTAATTGCGGTAAAACGTATTATTCGTTATATTAAGGGCACTATTGGAATGGGTCTATGGTATCCGAAGACCGGAGAATTCTCAATGACGAGTTTTTCGGATGACGACTATGCGGGTTGTAGAGAGGATAGGAAGAGTACTAGTGGAACATGTCAATTTCTTGGTAATTGTCTTGTTTCATGATCTTCCAAGAAACAAAATTCGGTAGCCCTCTCAACCGCCGAGGCGGAGTATGTTGTAGCGGGGGCTTGTTGTGCTCAAGTCCTTTGGATGAAACATACTCTCCTTGATTATGATTTGCATTATGACCATATCAAAATATTTTGTGATAATACTAGTACTATTCATATGACTAAGAATACAAATCAACATAGTAAGACCAAACACATTGAGATTCGATATCACTTTCTTCGAGATCATTTTGAGAAAGGTGATATTGATATTGATTATGTTTCTACTGATTTTCAATTTGCTGATATTTTCACTAAACCACTTGACTACAATAAATTTTTTTTATATGTGGTGAACTAAATGTTTGTTTTGTTGAATAAGAAAGTTTTCTTACTATCATATCCCTTTTTGATGTTTGACAAAAAGGGGGAGAAATATGTGTTGTTTGTTTTGCTATATGTTTTATGTTTGGTGTTTTTGTTGTTCCAAAATATTTGTCATTTCATTCTCTCATAATAAGTAATTTCAAAATTCTCTCATAATAAGTTGTTTTATACTTGTTTAATATAGCATTATTTGAGGGAGAGTTTTTACCTCCCTTCTATATCTTGTATTATAGCTTGTATGTTTTGTCATCATCAAAAGGGGGAGATTGTTGGCCCAAAAGGTTACACTCTCCGTTTATATACGTTTTGATGATAACAAAACATATAAAAGCTATTTGGTACTAATAAGTTGTTCTAGAATGAATTTCAGGTTTGTACAAATCTTGATGGCTTTAAGCATATTGTAAGGTTAATGGCGCTAAAAGCATGTTGATAGGTTGATAGCGCAAGAGGACTCTTTCATAGGAAAGGAGGCTCTAGCTCGGCACAACGCGGTTTAGAGACTTCTTTCTATATAGTTTTTATATTTTAGTTTGTTAAAGGATAGTGTATAGTGTTGAAGCTCAAATTTCCCACACACACAAAAGTGCACATGTTTTTCAAAAGATTATTTTTGTCTCTTGTATAAAATATTTTTATAGACCTATTTCAGTATTTGTAAACTCAATTTATTGTAGTTTACAAAGTCTTGACAAAAATCATTTTTGAAAATTAACATATCTTCAAAAACATTTTTCCAGAATATCTGTTTTGACCTCTTGCGGTCGATCGGACGGTCGACCAGCTCTATTACAGGTCAGAACGGTCGACCGAGCGGTCGACCGCAGTTCTGACCGTTGGGTGCGTGCATGTGTGCACGTTATCCGGTCGACCGGGTGATCGACCGGACCCCACGTCGGGCGACCGAGCTTCGATCGACTGACTGCACCCAAGTCTCTGTTTGGGACGGTCGACCGGGCGGTCGACCGGGGCCTGCCAACGGTCAAAAGTTTTTGAAAACCGGTCGACCGGGCCGGTCGACCGTGAGTGTATTTACAGCCAAACGGCTAGTTTTTTAAACTTGTTTTAAAACGTTGTTTTATTCTCCAAAAGAGTTTTATGGCTAGTTTGGGTCTTATCTTTCCTGATTAATCAAAATTAGTGTTTACCCTTTAATCCCTACCTATATCCTATAAATAGGGGTGGATGGGGTTGAGGAGAATCACAACAACATTTGCAAAAGAAATCAAAGCTTGAGTCTTTTTGAAAGAAGTTTTTATTCTCAGTTTTTGTGCTCTAATCTCTGATTTTTCTCTGAAGTTTTTGAATCAAAACTCTCTTCTACTTTGTTTTATTTTTCACTTACAAACCTTGAGCTTCAATCCTATACATTATTCTCTAGGGTTTTGTAAAGAGATGTTTTTCAAAAGAGAGTTTATGGTCTTTTGATCACCAAGTGATTATTGTATTTGTGGCTCCACTATCTCTGGACTAGAGGAGTGTGATCATGGAGTTGGGTACTCCCTAGTGGTTGTAATCCTTTGTGAAAGTTCTAGTGGATCGGAAATCCTTCTGTGTGAAGGCGGGGACGTAGAGCTGGGTGCTCGAACCTCGAAATAAATCTCTGTGTTTGCGATTGGTTTATTTGTGTTATTTACTTACTTTTCATTCATTCTTATATTGTCTATCTATACTCTCACAACAAGATTGCATTACGCACCTCAAACTCTTATTTAGAGGAATCACGAGGAAGGAGTTCAGAGCCCTTCATGGGGTATTCGGCTTCTAATCTTGGTTTGAGTGACCGTTGCATCATCTCATTTTTAAATTTGTGCATTGATTAGCATTATCACCTATTCACCCTCCTTTAGGTGGTTTCAGTTTCAACTATAGAGAAGCCCTGCGTCTCGGTTATAACTGCCCTCATACTAGGTCAATTACTGCCCACTTAATGAGGAGAGTTACCCCCCAATATGGAGGGTTTATATGGGACAGTTTTACCCCTAAAACCCTTATAAATAGCTAAATTCTCTTCTGAAGTAGGGGAAAAAGATTGGAATCGGTCGAAAGTTTTGAAAAAATTAGAATCTTTAGCTGAGGAATACAAAAGAGTTCAACTCTTCTAACAACTTGCTGAGTACAAGTTTGTTCTTGCCTCAAGTCTCTTTGAGATTTTATTGGACAGGAGCTACGCTACACCATCCATAGTACGAAGAGAAAGTTCCCAGAAGATTGTGACGTTCACCCGGTCAACGAAAAATAAGATTCACTTTCCACCGCTACATTAAGAACCCAACATTAAACAAAGAGAAGATTTGAGCTTGAATATCTTCTCTCTCTTGTAATCGGGATTGTTTGAGATTGTTGTAATCTTTCATTGATTCAAGAAAATTTTATTACGATCCACCAAAATTTTCTCGGTATAAACAGGGATCAATCACCGATGGAGTCACTTCCTCCTCTTGTTCAGGCTCTAACATTGTTGGAAGAGCAACTTCCATGAGATTTCTACAAAATTTTTAATATTTAGTAACAGATATAGAAGAACATGTGATAAATTCAAAGTACTACAATTCTTACCTGCAGAGGTCGAGGCGGTGATGTTAACCTCTGATTTCACTATCTCGCCTTGAGGAGTTTCAATAGAGACAGGCTCAGTTGTGGTGACCTCGGTAGCGGGAAGAACCTTAGGAGCGGGCATCTTAGTAGGAGCAACAAAAGAGGGATGTCTTCCACAAGAGCTTCAGAAGTCTCGAGGGCCCCCACTCCCTCAATCTCATCTCCTTGAACGGTTACCTCAATCTGGGCAGAGGACCCAATTTCTTGCATGTCTTCATCGGAGCCGTCAGAATTGAGATAGTCACCCACAATGTCTGTACGATGTGGGAAGAAAGCAGCCCATATCTCCTCATCCTCTTCATATGTGTTCCAAGATTTGAAGTTAATCACAAAATTGAAAAAATACAACATAAAAAGTTGATTTTACCTGTGATTGGCACATATTGCACTGAAGACATACCAGCAATTGGTGCAGCCACCGGAGCAGCTGGTGGAGGAACGAAAATAGCCATGGATGGAGCCGGAGTAGGAACAAGAGTAACCACTAGAGAAGCCAAAGGAATAATCACCGGAACAACTGGTGGAGGAACGTTAACCACCGGTGTTGTCACCTCGCTAATTTGCAAAGTCCTCGATGTCAGCTTACTCTTCTTCCAAGAAGAAACAACTAAAGAAGGTGACTTATGCTTTCGCTTGAAGTGGGTATCACGATTTTCCTCCTCTTCCTCTTCCTCTTTCTCTTCAATATCAGCAGTTGCGATGACTTCTAGAGCAGGCTCGCTACCCGCTTCACAAGGTTGGGGCTCGCAGCAACTTCCTGGGCAAGCTCGGTGTCTACTTCATCAAGGCATGGACTCGCAGCCATCAAAACCTCACTACCAATGTCGACAAGGAATTCTTAAATCCCGGGTACCTAACGTGTCTCCCTTTCTACTGTTCTGCCACCTTCGCCCTCAATCGAGCGACAATCAAATTTATCCCAGAGAAGTTAACTTTATATGAGGAGGGATGCGTATTCGATACCCTGTACCATTAGTAAAAGATAAGGGTGGTAAGTAGCGTGGGAACCTAATGTGGCATGCAGAATCGAGCCCCAATACACCCGGTAATAAAGTACCTCCAAGCCCTAGCGCCGTTAATCAGACTTTTCTCATACCCGAGCCAAGGGTTAGGGTTACCAACATACAGTTGGTCATAACCAAACTGTCTGGCGAAGCAGCATGGCAGGTAGGGCTCCAAATAGCAGTCATCCCCACATCAGTACACCAAGTGAGAAGGTCTGACACTGACCAACCACTTGAAAGTACCTTCTCCCAACATATGAAATCAGTTAGAGGGGGTGAATAGGTGACTAGCTAATTTAATGATGAATTAATGCGGAATTAAAAACTATTTATGCAAATTAAAAACTATTAAGCTAAACACACAAGGTATAACACAAGAGTGTAACCGAATTCCCAGTGAAGGACTCTGGACTATCTCCTGAAGATTCCTCTAGATAAGAGTTGAGGTGTCGCTATGGCTCTCTTGGTTGAATAAAGTGTGAGCAAACAATCCCAAGCATAAAACAATAAGAGCACAAGATATATCAAGCATATAAAGATATAGGCAATGTAAGCATGCAAGATATAAAAACAAGTGAGAGATAGAGAGAGAAATCACAAACACGGGAGATTTGTTTCGAGGTTCGAGCACCCTTGCTCTACGTCCACGCCTTCAACACTATGAAGGATTTCCACTAGAATCAATCCTGTAAGATCACCCGGTGCCGCAAGATCACTAGTCCCTCTCTTGTTCCCGCAAGAACAACACACACAAGCATACTAGCTCGCTAAGGCCGCACCTTTACAACAATCTCCAATAAAAGGTAGAACACTTGATGATCTCTTCTCTTTGATTACCAACAAACACTCTCACAATCAAAGCTCCTATAAGATAGATAAGACTATGAAAAGCTCAAGCTAGTGTGAGAAAAACTTGGATAGATTTGGAGGTGGAAAACTCAAAGAAAAGTTTTTGAAAAACTCAAGAGAATCACTCTTCATAAACACTCTTTTGATATGAAAGTTTAGCCCAAAAACTTGTTGAAAAACTTCTGTGAAAGATGGGAAAAACTAGCTCCAAAACACTTCTCAAAATCTTATAAAAAACTCACCCAAAGACCCCATATTTATAGGCCAAGAAAAACTAGCCGTTATGGTTCAAAAACTGGCCAGAATGGCCAGTCGATCAACCGGGCGGTCGACCACCGGGCGGTCGACCGATCAACGGTTGACCGTTAGACACTAGCGGTCGACCGGGCGGTCGACCGACCACTGTGCAATAGGTCAACTTGGAGCACAGTTTTTAGGTCTAAAATGTCCGAATTTGGAAATAAGTATATAGAATAAAGTTGTCGACCTAGAGGTCATCTTTCTAATACAACTCAAATCAAATCCAACTCATTTGGAATAGAAAGTTATCAATACAATACTGAAAGGTGTCAAATCAGAAACTGTAAACTGTTTTTAGAACAAGAACAGACTTCAATCCAATATTTGATATTCTTAACATTTAAATCAGAAAATGATTATTGAATATGAAGTATAGTCCTGAGCGTTATCTTTAAAATGCAATTTAAATCATGTTGATTGAATATAAAAATCAAAAGTTATGGTTATAAAACTATAGGAATGTCGAGCAGATCAGCAGAACGGTTGGCCGCCCGGTCGACCGGGAAAACCCGAGAGCTCTGTAAACTCAGTCGGTTGACCGGTCAGTACTGAGGCCGACCGGTCGGTCGACCGAGCTCAAATCACATGGGCTTTTGCACGTCTTGTGCACGTCGGTCGACCGCTCGGTCGACCGCAAGCAGCCCAAAAATATTTTTAACAACTTTTTAAAATATATCTTAAATTTCATAAAATCTCCATAAAATCTAAAAAAATAAGTTCTTTAAAATACTTTAAAGTAAAATATGTGTGATAAAAAATTAATACATATTACAAACATGTAAACTATTTTGAGGCATAGAATTTAAAGCTTAAAACAAAAACTGAATTTTTTGAAAACCAAACTTTTGTGTGTGTGTGTATAAGCTTGAGCATTCCACAAATAATCTATCCTTTACATTTTATCTAAAAATAAAATCTTAACACTTACAAACATGACACAAGTCTTCACGAAAATCTTCTCATAAAAATCTTCTTCTCCTTCTTGACTTGGCCGAAATCTTAATCCAATGAGTTAGACTCCTCTTGAGTACTTGATGCGATCTTGATGCGTGAGCTCTTGAATCAACACGTGCTAACTTCAAAACTTGATTTCGAACCTTTTATTGAAGCTAAACACTCACTAAGATCTTGATCAAATATCTGAAACTAAATAAACACAAGATCATTAGTACTATAACTACATGAGTTAATCATCATCAAAACTAGAGTGATGGGCCTTTGGGCCAACAATCTCCCCCTTTTTGATGATGACAAAACTCATGGAGTTATATATGCATGGATTAAAGTTATGCTTCATAGAAACTCCCCCTTAACTCATGCATAACAATAAACATAAAGATATTTAATAAGGTGCATAAAACTAGACAAACATATATGCATAAACAAGGAGATAAATCCATAAACTCTAAAAAAAATTTCAAAAATTCTTCTCCCCATTTTGCATAAACAAAACATATATGCATATAAACTCTCAAAATCCTTCTCCCCTTTTTGTATAAAACAGGGAAATGAAATATACTTGCATATATAAACTCCAAAATACTTCTCCCCCTTTTTGTCAAATCATCAATAAAGGGGCAAAAACAAATCAAACAATAAAGATATATATGCGATATACATTCATGAAGAGAGAGACGTGAAGTTAACTCCCTTGCATACATTCATTACATGAAGAAGGGATGACAAAATCCTAACTCACATAAAGCATAATATACAATGTAATGGAGATATTAAGCTCCCCCTACACACATGTATCATATAAAGAAGAGATGTCAAGCTTCTCAATACAAGATACACTCAACATGAATTTATATATAGAAAAGATGTTAAGCTCCCCTTGCATATAGGCAATACATATCAAGAAATTTTGAAATCATTTTAAAACAAATTTTGAATTTTCTTAAGTTAACAAAATAAATTTTGAGATACCACTTGTAAATAAATAAAATTTTAAGATACCAATTGTAGATTTTTGTTACCAATTGAAATTGAAATATTATAAATTTTTGATACCAATTAAAAGGTAAAATATGAATACATTTTGATAATTGAAATACCAATTGAAAATAATGCATAAGCTTATAAAGATACCAATTAACATTTAAAAAATTAGTCAATCTTAGCATAAACATAATTTGTGCTTTAAGCAAGTAAGGATATTGTAAATCAAGCACAATCAAAACATATATATGTATGAAAAAGAAAATACCAATTGAAATTGATATTATTGAAATTTGAAGCATACATATATATATATATATATATAGAAAACATGTATGAGTATATAAAGTTAAATATCAGGAAGATCATGTGTATAACTCATAACTATCCACCCTATTCATGCACAAGTTTAAAAGATATTCAATTAAGACACACAAGGCATGGTCGCCCATCTAACCGCCCTTTTAGGGTAGAAGTTTTTAAAAATATGATTTGAAAATATTTGTAATTTTGAAATACTACCAAATGAAGAATAAATAACTAGTTTAAAGTAATTTTAAAAAACTAATAAAGATCCTTCAAACATGAAATCAAATCATATGTATCTCATGAAACATTGCTAAGTACACAAAAATTGACACTCGAAATCTATAAAGCTCAAAAATGTGCTCATAAAACAAATTCATGAGTAAACAAATAATGTGAGTGTACATGAGTCATGTGATTAGCATATTCATGAAAATAATCAATAATGATCAAAAACGTCAAACATATGAAAATGATGAAAATTCATTTTTCATTTAAAAATAAACTTCAAGGTATATGTATGTTTTATCAAAACTAACAATATATATACATATCCTAAACAAAAAAGAGTCCATAATGTAATTTGCATGAAGGCAAGTGACTCAAGGGTATACATGTATATTTATTAGTTTTAGATAAGAATAACATATAAATGAAGCAAAACATACACAAAGATAGGCAAAATAAGTATAAATGAGGGAATCATCAAAACTAGGTTATACATATACATGTAATGAGTACAAATGAGTAACAAAGTACAAACATATAAGAATCAAATATTACTCACTACTTGTACAAATATAGACACAAGTTTTGACAAAAACTATATCTAAATAAGTAATCACCACATGAAGCACAAACCCAAGACATGCTAAAAATATTTTCTATAAAAAGGCATGTAAATTAAAAGGAGTTTAGAGATAGTTACCAAACCATATGAACTATTCTCTAAGTCTCCAAAATATGGTGGTCCTCCCACCAAACTTCCTTGATAGCGATGCATCAATTGTAGTGTCCATCAAGCTCATGCATCCACCACCAACGCACCAACCCTCTCACGTTATGTGAGAGCCCACACCTACATCAAATACAAGAGGTGGGGATTTTGGTACCCATTTTCTTTGGGTCCACGGGGGTTAGCAACATAAGGGACCCAAACATTTTTATTAGAAAATTTATAGAGTTAATCTTATCAAAATAAAACTTTACTAAATGGCCTTTGCGGCCACAATGTGTACATTTGTACATTCATATGAGAATGAGTGTGATCATGATGAATATAGTGTGCATATGTATGCTATGTGTTATGTGTATGAACATATGGAGCTTGTTTCTTTTGAAATAAAGTTTTCAATTTAGAATGGTTAAATGCACAATTGCTCAAAGTTGAGCTCAAACAATTAATTCTATTTTTCAAGACTTGAATCACATTTTTATTAATAGTAGCATGAAGAGCATGGCAAGAATGAGAATCAACAATCCTTTTCTTTTCAGAAATGTTTTCTTTTTCTTTTGAAAGAGTTTTTCTTTTCAAAGAGTTATTTTCATCTAAAGCAATTTCTTTTTCTTTTTCTACCAAATTAATTTTATTTTTCAAAGAATTATTTCCTTTATACATATCATTTAATTTAGAAGACAAGAAAATATTCTCCTTTTTCAAATATTCATTTTCTTTTGAAATGCATTCAAATTTATTTTGAAAAGAATCTTTTTCTTTTAAATGGAATCATATTTATTTTTCAATCTTTTATTATCCTTTTTAAGCAAATCATATTTTTCAAGAAGTTGTTGACAAATAAAGCAAGCTCATTATATGGCATGTCAACATCCACATCAAGCTCGGATTTGGAATTTACCTCAAGGGGGTCATCCCCTTGGACCATGTAGCATATGTTGGAAGCATCACTTCCATCATCCGAGTCGTTCCCCGCATAGTATTGCTTTTGTTCACCAAGGGAGACTAGAGTGTTTCAAACTTCAAAAATCAAATCAAAGTTAGCAACCCTACAAAAATAATCATCATTTAGAGTACTCTTTAAAGCATGGATGGCTTTTACATTAGCCTCAAGATGTTTGCCATTAAACAATAAGAGTCTTTAATAGTGGAAAAATAAACATGAATTCCTAGGGCTTTGAGGTATATTAACATCTTAACTTTTCAAATTTGGATGTTAAGAATATCAAACATGGGAGGTGTCATGAAATCCATATGTGTGTGTACAAATGTTGTGATTAGCTAAAAGGAGGATCTTAACTCAAGTTTGCTAGACCCAAATCAAGAGCACCAAGCTCTAATACCAATTGAAATCACCTAGAGGGGGGTGAATAGGTGACTAGATAATATAATAATGAATTAATACGGAATTAAAAACTATTTATGCAAACTAAAAACTATTAAGCTAAACACACAAGGTATAACACAAGAGTGTAGCCGAATTCCCAGTGAAGGACTCTGGACTATCTCCTCAAGATTCCTCTAGATAAAAGTTGAGGTGCCACTATGGCTCTCTTGGTTGAATAAAGTGCGAGCAAACAATCCCAAGCATAAAACAATAAGAGCACAAGATATATCAAGCATATAAAGATATAGGCAATGTAAGCATGCAAGATCTAAACACAAGTGAGAGATAGAGAGAGCAATCGCAAACACGGGAGATTTGTTTCGAGGTTCGAGCACCCTTACTCTACGTCCCCGCCTTCAACACTATGAAGGATTTCCACTAGAATCGATCCCGCAAGATCACCCGCTGTCACAACACCTACAACGAGTTCACACTAGAACTCCTTGGACTAACTAGTCCCTCTCTTGTTCTCGCAAGAACAACACACACAAGCACACTAGCTTGCCGAGACCGCATCTCTACAATACTCTCCAATAAAAGGTAGAACACTTGATGATCTCCTCTCTTTGATCACCAACAAACACTCTCACAATCAAAGCTCCTATAGGATAGATAAGAGTATGAAAAGCTCAAGCTAGTGTGAGAAAAACTTGGATAGATTTGGAGGTTAAAAACTCAAAGAAAAGCTTTTGAAAAACTCAAGAGAATCACTCTTCATAAACACTCTTTTGATATGGAAGTTTTGCCCAAAAACTTGTTGAAAAACTTCTGTGGAAGATGGGAAAAACTAGCTCCAAAACACTTCTCAAAATCTTGTAAAAAACTCACCCAAAGACGTCATATTTATAGGCCAAGAAAAACTAGCCGTTATAGTTCCAAAACTGGCCAAAATGGCCTATCGGTCGACCGGGCGGTCGACCGACCAACGGTCAAATTTCTGATCGTTGGATACTGGCGGTCAATCGGGCAGTCGACCAACCACTGTGCAATAGGTCAACTTGGAGCTCATTTTTTAGGTCTAAAACGTCCGAGTTTGGAAATAAGTATAGTATGAAGTTTTAGAGCTTGAAGTCGTCTTTCTAATGCAACTCAAATCAAATCTGTATCATTTTGGAATAGAATGTTATCAATAAAATACTAAAAGGTGTCAAATCAGAAATTGTAAACAGTTTTTAGAACTAGAATAGACTTCAACCCAATTTTTGACGTTCTTAACATTTAAATTAGGAAATGATTATTGAATATGAAATATAGCCCTGAATGTTATCTTTAAAATGCAATTTAAATCATATTGATTAAACATAAGAATCAAAATTTATGGCTAAAAAATTATAGGAATGTCGAGCAGATCAGCAGAACGATCGGCCGCCCGGTCGACCGAGAAAACCCGAGAGCTCTGTAAACTCAGTCGGTCGACCGGTTGGCCAGCCGATCTCTACTGCGGTCGACCAGTCAGTCGACTGAGCTCAAGTCACATGGGCTTGTGCATGTCTTGTGCATGTCGGTCGACCGCAAGCAGCCCAAAAATATTTTTAACAACTTTTTAAAATACGTCTTAAATTTCATAAAATCTCCATAAAATCCACAAAAATAAGTTCATTAAAATACTTTGAGGTTCAAATATGTGTGATCAAAAATCAACACATATTACAAACATGTGAACTATTTTGAGGCATAGAATTTAAAGCTTAAAACAAAAACCAAATTTTTTGAAAACCAAACTTTTCTGTGTGTGTATAAGCTTGAGCATTCCACAACTAATCTATCCTTTACATTTTATCTAAAAATAAAATCTTAACACTTATAAACATGACACAAGTCTTTACGAAAATCTTCTCATGAAAATCTTCTCCTTCTTGACTTAGTCCAAATCTTAATTCAATGAGCTAGACACCTCTTGAGTACTTGATGCGATCTTGATGCGCGAGCTCTTGAATCAACACGTGCTAGCTTCAAAACTTGAGTTCAAATCTTTTGTTGAAGCTAAACACCTACTAAGATCTTGATCAAATATCTGAAACTAAATAAACACAAGATCATTAGTACTATAACTACATGAGTTAATCATCATCAAAACTAGAGTGATGGGCCTTTGGGCCAACAGCATAGTGCACTCATCTCCAATGTCGCGAAATTCCTCACCGTATGTTATGCCTGGGATGAGGGGAAAACATCAGAAGAGACTGTACGAGTCTTAATGTTCGACTAGCCTCTAGATCCTGGCCAAAAACCTGCCCACCTACTGAGAATTCTCGAAGCGGCGAAGGTGGGTATAACATTCGCTTTCTAGTGCTTCTTCTCCTGGTTGAATTAAGACTGGGCAGTGGAGGGCGAACCAAGCCATCAAGTATGCATATGGCATTGGGAAGAAGGCCTGTCATGCAAGAAGATAAGTTATTTGCCCGCTCTGGTGTTGGTTGTCTCCCTACAAAATTGTTCAGTCAGCATCCTAAGCTCGCTCTGAATGCCGCAAACCATAGCGGGCAACAGGCCGAGAGAATGTTTGTGCACTAGCTGAATAGCCAAGGAATTACCAAGGGCGTGATGCCGTCTTGTGGTGTTGATGGGATCACACAACTCTTTAGCCAAGCTGACAGATAGCTAGCCATAGCGCTTGCTAGGAGATCGGTCTTGAAGCCTGGCAGTGGGAAACTCAAGAAAACATCCCTCGCTCGTATTAGCCATCATCCTCTTCCAGGACAACACCTTCATGATTTCCTGCTTTCATTGCCTTGGCATTCTTTCTCTCTGATATCAGAGCCTGGATATTCTTAATGGGCTAATTCGTGACCAGGAATAAGTACTCTACCCAAGGTTCAAACTGATCACGTTTCCACGACTGGGGTGGAGATCGAGGAAAATGTAATAATGGCACATCAGCTCTCGATACGTCTCATAGAGAGCTGATTCATCCTTCTCCATTTATGCCAATTCCTTGACACATAAGAAATACTCCTCGTAAGGCTTGGAACCTACCGAAAGATTGGACACTTCCCACATCTCATGAAGCGTCATCCCCAGCTCACTGATGGGAGTGAAGAACGTGCCTAACACTGGGCAATACATCTCTGGGATGGCATAGAAGGTAGGGACGCTGATGTTTATCCCAAAGCAGGTGGCCCTAATAGCTTCGTGGAGTCCTAACCACTTCAAATCAGCGTCAAGACTTCTAACATGTACATTGTTAGGTTGCTCCACCACGCCTGCTTGGAGGAGCACACCCGCCCCAGTGTCCGAAAATCCGCAGCCAGATAATTGTTTCCCGCCTTAACGAACCGATTCAGGAAGGTCAGGACTTAGGCAGGATTCTCCCCCATGGGCACTTTACGACTGACGTGGCTCAAATGTAAACCAATGATACTGCGAGGAGGATCACTCCTAGTAAAGCCCCCCAGGGTCAAAACTCTCATGCGCACTGATTCTGTACACCATCTTGTTGGCCCGGAGGCCTTCCTCTCTAGTTTTGATGATGATTAACTCTTGTAGTTATGTTTACTAATTATCTTGTGATTTTAGTTACAGATCATTGATCAAGATAGTTTTGTCATCATCAAAAAGGGGAGATTGTTGGCCCGGAGGCCTTCCTCTCTAGTTTTGATGATGATTAACTCATGTAGTTATGTTTACTAATTATCTTGTGATTTTAGTTACAGATCATTGATCAGGATATTAGTTGGTGATTGCTTCAAAAAAAGGAGTTTGGAAGCCTTCACTTGGTGATTCCAGGGCCCGAGCATCAAGATCATACATAGCCTAGCTCGTGGATCACGTTTTGGATCGGGTCGACTTGAAGATGAAGATCGTCAAGAAGACTTAGGTATCCTTAGTTTAGTTTAGTGTGTTTAGATCCATGTGTAAAGATAAGTATAGTTGATATGCTCAAGTGCACAACACACACGTTTTATGGTTTTTCGGTTTTTATTTTAACCGATATGTGTTTTCATGAATAGTTGATCAAAACAAGTTTAAATGGTTTATAAGTATAGTAGACATATTCTTTCTATACATGCATGCTTAAACTTCTTATACAAACTTATTTTGACTAACCTATTCATGTGTTGAAAAATCCAAGTTTGATAAAATACATGTTTTGATTTTTGGTAAAAATGTTAAAACACAAAAATAGTTCAAATTGCTTGATATTTGAGTTGAAATTTTTATCACATGTTTATATATCATTGCAAAATGGTAAAACTATTTTTGGGTATTTTTACAAAACTTAAAAGATTTTTAGAAATATTTTTAACATGTGTTTCTGACCCAGGAATGTGGCTGACAGGCCAGGTCGGTCGACCTCACGGGTCGACCGCACCAAAGGCCGGTCGACCCTTGCGATCGACCGACGTGCACAAGCTTGTGCACGTTTGGCAGTCACAGGGACGGTCGGCCAGGCGGCCGACCGGACCAGAGAGCTTTGCTCTCTGTATCTGGGCGGTCGGCCGAGCGGCCGACCGGATCATAGAGTCTGCTCTCTGTATCTGGGCGGTCGGCCAGACGGTCGACCGGGTTGCCCCAACGGTCACATTTCTGACCGTTGGCAGTCGGCCGGCCGGCCGACCGCTAGGCCTGTCAGGCTGCCAGATCAGCCTAACGGCTAGTTTCTGTTTTGGCCTATTTATACCCCATTTCTTGGGAGTTTTAGCCAAGGTTTTCAAGAGCAAAAATTCCCTATTCTCTGGTTTTAAAAATACATTTTTAAAGTGTTTTAGAGCCTCAAAGATTTCATCTTTATTGTTTTTCAAGGGTTTTGGAAAATCAAAGAAAACTAGGTTTTTGGGATATTGTTTTGGATTTTCAATTCTATCATCTACAAGAAATTTCCCAAGTAGTTTTTCTTTGTTATTTGCTTTCCAAAAACACCTTGATATCCACTTGAGCTATATCTTCTATCCTAATCTATTAGGATCTTTATTTGTGGAAAATGAGAAGTGTTTGAGGTTGATTGAGCCTCCAAGTTGTAAACCCTCCTTGTATTTGTGTATCCCTCTTTGGTAGAGGTTGATCGGAGTGGTATTGGTTTGTATCCCTCTTCGGTAGAGGTGATTGATTTTGGTTGTTGGCTACGGGCCTTATCCCTCTTCGGTAAAGGTGGATTGTGGTTGTATTGCCTCGGTGGCATTGTAAGGTTGAGAGAGGAGTTCGGTACTCCTTAGTGGATTAGAAATCCTTCTCGGTGAAGGCGGGGACGTAGAGCTAGGGGCTCGAACCTCGGAACATATCTTTGTGTTTGCGTTTGATCCACTTGTCTCTAAACTCTCTCTCTTTACATTTGTGCAAAGCATCATTCATTCATTCTTATCATATATTGCTTGTGTTGTGCCTTGCATTATTTCATATTGTTTATCATCCTTATATGCTTGGCTTGCTTGTGTGTGTGCCTCACTTATACTTAACCACAAGAGCTTCATATAGCACCTCAACCCATATCTAGGGGAATCAAGAGGAGTTAATCCAGAGCCCTTCACGGGGAATTCGGCTACACTTGTTGGTTGTATTAAGTTTGTTGCAATAATTTGTTTAAGCTTCCGCATTTAGCGCATTTAGTTCACTAGATTAGCATATCACCTATTCACCCCCCCCCTCTAGGTGATTTACAATTGGTATCAGAGCCTACGCTCCTGATACTTAGGCTTAACATCCTAGGAGTGAGATCTTTTATTTGCGAATCTATCATTTGCATTTTGTTTGTTTGCACACATATAGTTTACATCCATGGACTTCATGACCCCACCTATGTTTGACCCTTCCAACATTATTGTTTTGAAGACTAGGATGTCCATCTATTTAAAAACCCTAGGATATAAGGTTCACCTTGCCATTACCAAGGAATCCTATCTTAGTGATAGCAAGCATATAGGGGCCAATGCACAAGCCCTTGAGGCCATTAGAAGCACGCTTTCAAAAGAATATCTTATGCATGTTTCTAATCTTGATTCCGCCTTTGCAGTGTGGAACAAGTTGTCAACCACCACCACCTCCGAGCTTCAAATGCCAATCCAACAAGAAGAGGAATCTAGTGGAGAATCCGAATCTCAATGCTATATGGTCCAAGGGAATGACTCCTTTGAGGTACAATCAGAATCTCAATTAGATTGTAATGATTCTAGTTCTTCATGTAATGATTTTGTTGATGCCCATGTTTTGAATGAAGAACTATCCATTGTTTATGAAAAATTAATAGAAAAATATAACATTTTGAAAAAGAAAAGTCTAGGAATTGAAAAAGAAAATAAAAGTTTGCATTCTAGACTTGACAAGGTTTTGCAAGAGAAGGTTGAGGTCTATAATGAAAGGGTTCATTGAGATCTCAACTAGACCTTGCTCTAAAGAAAATAATTTTTTAAAATCTAAAAATGATTGTGAAACTCTTTTGAAAAATAATGATGTTTTGTCTTCAAAAATTGAATTTGTTTTGAGAGATAATGATTCTTTAAAAAGAGAAATTGATTTTATTACAAAAGAGTTAAAAATTTGTTTAAATAAAAATAAATCTTTGAAAAATGATATTTCTTCACATGTTTGCCATGCTAGGGTAGTATCACACACTTCACCTATTGCATGCCACACTTCTTCTTTAATTAACAATGATATATCTTTGCTTAACAAGAGTGTTGATTGTTTGGGCTCCACTTTGAGCCAATGTGTAGTGGGTCATACACGTTTGGAATCTTTGTTTCGAAAGAAACAAGTTCCATCTTTTCATGCACACCCCCCACGGCATACACATGCTCCTCACGGACACCATCATGTAAGATCACCTAGAGGGGGGGTGAATAGGTGATGGCTAATCTAATGGTCACTTATGAACAAATAATGCGGAATTAAAACTAAGTTGACCAAATTAAAATTCTTTTAATTAAACACTTATGTATAACACAAGAGTGTTGCCGAATTCCCCTTGCGAGGCTCTGGACAAACTCCTCTAGATTCCCTTGAATGGGTTGAGGTGCCGCGTTGGCTCTCTTGGTTGAATACTAGTGTTAACAACAATCAATCCCAAGCAATTATATAACAATTAAGCACAAGGGTATATCAAGCATATAAAAATAGACCATAATAGAATGCAAGATATAAAAGAGACAGAGAGAGAGAGAGAGCAAGAGTGAGCAATCGCAAACACAAAGGGTTGTTTCGAGGTTCGAGCACACTTGCTCTACATCCCCGCCTTCGACACACGAAGGATTTTCACTATGTAAGATCCCACCGGATCTCTCCTCGGTGCCGCAACACCTACAAGCTCTCGGACTCCAAAGTCCCTTACACACGCAAGTCCACCGACTCGCCGAGGCCGCACCTCAAACCACCAAGAGTTCACAACCGAACTCTAACCACCAACGAGCACACTTGCCCGTCTCCTCAAATACAAAGGAAATCTCTTTGGTGATCTAACACTTGATCACCAATTACAAACTCACTACAACACTCTCCCTATAGGATAGATATACAATGGAAGCTCAAGTGTAGTGTGAAAAAAAAAAAAGGAAAGAAAGCTTTAATGGAAATCTCAAGAAATCACTTTAACACTCTCTTGATAAAACTTCCCTTAAGATAGGAAATATTTGCTCTCAAATATTGTGGAGAAACTCTTCTAAAAGTATCAGAAAAACTGGACAAAAGCTCTCCTCAAATCTTGGCTCAAAGCAATGACAAAACCCCCTTTTATAGAGGCCAGAAAAATCTGACCGTTGGGCTCTGTCAGAGCTTCCGGTCGACCGGTCCGGTCGACCGGCAACTGTCAAAAATCCGACCGTTGCAGCCTCCGGTCGACCGGCCCGGTCGACCGCGAAACTGGAGAAGAGAGTTAACTCTCTGTCGGTCGACCGGCCCGGTCGACCGATAATTCCCGAGAGCAAAGCTCTCTGAAGCGGTCGACCGGCCCGGTCGACCGATCTCCAGTGCACACTGGCGTGCACGCTGTGCACGTCCGGTCGACCGACCCGGTCGACCGGCCACTGTCAGTTCTGAAAAATCAGAACTGCCAGAACCTGAAAATTTTGGGATTTAAGGATAGGTCTTTTGGCTTAATAAAAATCCCATAAATACTTAGAAATTCTACAAAAATAGTTTTATGATATAGAAACATGCTTGCACAAAATCAAGGCATGTTATTGAAGATTTGACTATTTTTGTAACTTGAAAATATTGGCTCATAATAAAAACTGTTTTTCTAAAACAACATGTTTTTCCAAATTTCCATCAAATACAAAAACAAGATACACTTTAAAGCATAGTGTGTGTGGATATGATCCACTACACAAATAAGATGAATATCTAGTTTTTGACATAAGGCTCTAAACATGGTTTTGGATATAAGATATGTATACATGAATACCAAAAACCAAATTGTATTTTATCACAAATGAAAATCTTTTATGAAAATCATTCTATCAAGAGTTCTATCAAGAGTGTGTGTGTGATATAGACTTGAGCAATCCACCAACTATCTATCCTTTACATTTTAACTAAAAACAAACAAAAATCTTATACCTAGACACAAGTCTTCATCCTCTTGAAGTCTTCACTTGAAGGCTTCTCATCTTCTTGACTTGGTCCAAATGCAATCCACCGAGCTCATCTCTAGATGTGTTCTTGTTGCATAGGCTCGTGAATCAACCGGTGCTAGCTTCCAACTTGACTTTAAATCCTTTGTTGAAGCTCCACACCTACTAAGATCTTGATAAGGAATCTGTCACTAATTAAACACAAGATCATTAGTAATCATAACTTCATGAGTTGATCATCATCAAAACTAGGGTGATAGGCCTTTGGGCCAACAATCTCCCCCTTTTGATGATGACAAAACTCATGACGTTATATATGCATGGATTAAAGTAAAGCTTCAAAGAAGCTCCCCCTTAACTCATGCATACAAAATAAATAATAATATGATCATGAAGCACATGAATATGGATGCAAATATGGAGATGCAACAAGCATAAATCAAAATCTTTTTACTCCTATTTGCATAAATCAAAACACATACAAGCATAAATCAAAATCTTTTACTCCTATTTGCATAAATCAAAACACATATGCATAAATACAAATCTTAATTCCCCTTAAGTAAGAAGGACAAATACTTCTCCCCCTTAAGCAAGGAAATCATGCATATATATCAAAACAAAAACACAAATACTTCTCCCCCTTTTGTCAATCATCAACAAAGGGTTCAAAGTAAAATCAAATCAACAAATTTTCTCCCCCTTTATGTCAAAAATAAAGAAGTCAAGGAGGGGCAATACAAATCAAAAATTTGAATTTTTCTCATCAAAACAAAATCATTAATTCTATTTTATCAAAACAAATTTTGAATTTTCTCTTTGATATCAAATAAAAAATATTGATACCATTTTAAAATCTAATGCATAAGCTTGAAAAATAAGATTTGAATTAAGCTTAGCATTAACAACACATGAAGAATTCGAACTAGTTAAATGAGAGTGTTTAACAACTAGTACGAAATCCTTCTATCAAGGAATAAATCTAAGGATTTTCATGAAATAGCAATGAAACACAAAACACTCAAACACTCTAATCTATAAAGTCCAAATAGTTTCAAAAGAAGTGAGTGTACTAATGTTATGTGAAACATGGCATCATGAAAATGGCAATAAGGTACAATATTCCTTAGAAAATCACAAACATCAAAATCATCTCACATTTTTTTATTAAATCATTGAAAACAAAATCTATATGTCAAGATATATGTATGTTTTGACAATACATGAAATATACATACATATCTCTTAAACTCAAGTGAGTCTATATGAATGGATTTGCATTGAAGGCAAAGGACTCAAGAGTTATACATGTATATTTTAAGGTTGGCAAAATACACATATACATGAAATAAAAGGCACATGATCATAAATCAAATCCAAAAGGTGAACATAAGTTTAAATATGTATGAATCATCAAAACTAAGCAATACAAGTACATTTCAAGGGTTCAAATAAGCATTTAAGCACACTTACTAATAGATCTTTTTGAGGCCCATGATATGTTCAAGTATAAATCCTAGTGTTGACAAAAACTAACATATAAACTAATATTCAAATCATGAAGCATTAAATTTTAAGAAAAATTGAATCATGTGACAATCTCAAAAACTATTTGAAGAATACATAACTAGTATAAATTGTTTTTGAAAACTAGTTAAAGATCCTTCAAATATGTCAAATCATATGTTTTTCATGAATGAGACTAAGTACATAAAAATCCAAGCACTCATAGTCCATAAAGCTCATAAATATATTTTTGAATAAAAGATGAGTGTTCAAAGGTTATGTAAATAGTATTTTCATGAAAGTTGTCATTGAAGCTCAAATCACATAGAAATCATTGTTAAAAACAAAATCATTTTTATTAAAAACTACAATCTTCATGGTATATGTATGAATTATACAAATCTAACAATACACATACATATCCCAAAATTGTAAAAGAGTCTATCAAATATTTGCATGAAAGCTAGAGACTCACGGGTATACATGTATATTTATTAGATTTGAGTTAAACACACATATACATGAAGTAAAAAGATAGGCATAACAAGTATAAATGACCGAATCATCAAAACTAGCCTATACACATGCATATAGTGGATACAAATGAGCATGAAGTCCAAATATATATGAGTCAATTGTAGTTCACTATACATATATGTATAAATGCAAGTTTTGACACATTCTACATTTAAGCATGTAAATGCCACATGAAGCACATAAAATCTTAAAACATGAACATGTTATGAATATTATGGATGAACAAGCATGAACATATAAAATAGGAGTTTAGAAATTGTTACCAACTCCAAAGCTCCAAATATGGTGGTCTTTCCCACCAAAATTCCTTGATAGCGATGCAACCCAAAAGTATATCCATCATGTCCAAGTGCATCCACTACCAAGGTACCATCCCTCTCACGTTTTGTGAGAGCCCTCACCTACACCAAAAACATGGGGTGGGGGTTTTGGTACCCATATTTCTTGGGTCCTTTGGGGTTAGCTTTATTGTAAGGATCCCAAAATCCTTTAGACATAGCAAAATATAAGTTATGCTTCTTATCAAAACAATATTTTGCTAAATGGCCTTTGCGACCACAATGTGTACAAGTGTACACCCTATCATGATGCTTATGAGTGTGATTGTGATCGTGATGTGCAACATAAGCATGAGCATGATGTGTATGTGCATGAGCATGGGGAACTTGTTTCTTTTGAAACAAAGATTCCAACTTAGAATGATTGAATGCACATGTGCTCAAATTAGAGCTCAAATTTTCTATCTTATTTTTCAAATTCTTAATCTCATTAGTTGTGGCATGTAAAGCATGGTGAGATAAAGAATCATTTTTCTTTTTCTTTTGAAAAACATTATCCTTTTCTTTTTCAACAAATTTTCTTTTTAAAGATTTATTTTCTTGAAAAACGATTTCCTTTTGTTTTTCCACCAAATCAATCTTATCCTTCAAAATAGTGTTCCCTTCACATAAATCATTTAATTTTGAAAATAAGGAAACATTCTCAATTTTCAAAACTTTATTTTCTTTTTCTAAACATGCAAGTTTATTTCTAAAAGAATCATTTTCTACATGCATGCAATCAAATTTCTTTTTCCAACTTTCATTATCCTTTTCTAAGCATGCAATGTTATTTCTATATGAGTCATTTTCCTTATGCATGCAAGCAATTTCCTTTTTCAAATTTTTATTATTCTTTTTAATCATGTCATATTTCTCAAGCAATAATTGGCAAAATGTATTAAGCTCATCATATGACATATTAACATCCTCATCCTCGGATTCGGAGTTTACCTCAAGGGGGTTATCCCCTTGGACCATGTAGCACTTGTTGGAGGTGTCGCTTCCAACATCCGAATCGCTCCCGGCATAATATAGATCCTTTTCGCCAAGGGAGGTGATGATGTTCCAAGCTACAAAAGCCGATTCAATATTAGAAACCCTAGATAAATAATCATCATTTAGGGTACATTTAAGAGCATGAAGGGCTTTTGCATTAGCCTCAATGTACTTGCTATTTGAACAATAATCATTATTAGTAGTAGCAAGATAAGCATGAATTCCTAAGGCTTTGAGGTACAATGACATCTTAACCTTCCAAGTTTGGATGTTAAGAATATCAAAGGTGGGTGGTGACATGAAGTCCATGGTGAGGTGTGTGTGTGTACAAAAATATTGTGATTAGCCTAAAAGGAGGATCTTTAACTCTTAGGTTGTTAGACCCAATATCAAGAGCACTTGCTCTGATACCAATTGTAAGATCACCTAGAGGGGGGTGAATAGGTGATGGCTAATCTAATGGTCACTTATGAACAAATAATGCGGAATTAAAACTAAGTTGACCAAATTAAAATTCTTTTAATTAAACACTTATGTATAACACAAGAGTGTTGCCGAATTCCCCTTGCGAGGCTCTGGACAAACTCCTCTAGATTCCCCTTGAATGGGTTGAGGTGCCGCGTTGGCTCTCTTGGTTGAATACTAGTGTTAACAACAATCAATCCCAAGCAATTATATAACAATTAAGCACAAGGGTATATCAAGCATATAAAGATAGACCATAATAGAATGCAAGATATAAAAGAGACAAAGAGAGAGAGAGAGAGCAAGAGTGAGCAATCGCAAACACAAAGGGTTTGTTTCGAGGTTCGAGCACACTTGCTCTACATCCCCGCCTTCGACACACGAAGGATTTTCACTATGTAAGATCCCACCGGATCTCTCCTCGGTGCCGCAACACCTACAAGCTCTCGGACTCCAAAGTCCCTTACACACGCAAGTCCACCGACTCGCCGAGGCCGCACCTCAAACCACCAAGAGTTCACAACCGAACTCTAACCACCAACGAGCACACTCGCCCGTCTCCTCAAATACAAAGGAAATCTCTTTGGTGATCTAACACTTGATCACCAATTACAAACTCACTACAACACTCTCCCTATAGGATAGATATACAATGGAAGCTCAAGTGTAGTGTGAAAAAAAAACAAGGAAAGAAAGCTTTGATGGAAAACTCAAGAAATCACTTTAACACTCTCTTGATAAAACTTCCCTTAAGATAGGAAATATTTGCTCTCAAATATTATGGAGAAACTCTTCTAAAAGTATCAGAAAAACTGGACAAAAGCTCTCCTCAAATCTTGGCTCAAAGCAATGACAAAACCCCCTTTTATAGAGGCCAGAAAAATCTGACCGTTGGGCTCTGTCAGAGCTTCCGGTCGACCGGTTCCGGTCGACCGGCAACGGTCAAAAATCCGACCGTTGCAGCCTCCAGTCGACCGGCCCGGTCGACCCGAAACTGGAGAAGAGAGTTAACTCTCTGTCGGTCGACCGGCCCGGTCGACCGATAATTCCCGAGAGCAAAGCTCTCTGAAGCGGTCGACCGGCCCGGTCGACCGATCTCCAGTGCACACTGGCGTGCACGCTGTGCACGTCCGGTCGACCGACCCGGTCGACGGCCACTGTCAGTTCTGAAAAATCAGAACTGCCAGAACCTGAAAAATTTGGGATTTAAGGATAGGTCTTTTTGGCTTAATAAAAATCCCATAAATACTTAGAAATTCTACAAAAATAGTTTTATGATATAGAAACATGCTTGCACAAAATCAAGGCATGTTATTGAAGATTTGACTATTTTTGTAACTTGGAAATATTGGCTCATAATAAAAACTGTTTTCTAAAACAACATGTTTTTCCAAATTTCCATCAAAAAAAAAACAAGATACACTTTAAAGCATAGTGTGTGTGGATATGATCCACTACACAAATAAGATGAATATCTAGTTTTTGACATAAGGCTCTAAACATGGTTTTGGATATAAGATATGTAAACATGAATACCAAAAACTAAATTGTATTTTATCACAAATGAAAATCTTTTATGAAAATCATTCTATCAAGAGTTCTATCAAGAGTGTGTGTGCGATATAGACTTGAGCAATCCACCAACTATCTATCCTTTACATTTTAACTAAAACAAATAAAAATCTTATACCTAGACACAAGTCTTCATCCTCTTGAAGTCTTCACTTGAAGGCTTCTCATCTTCTTGACTTGGTCCAAATGCAATCCACCGAGCTCATCTCTAGATGTGTTCTTGATGCATAGGCTCGTGAATCAACCGGTGCTAGCTTCCAACTTGACTTTAAATCCTTTGTTGAAGCTCCACACCTACTAAGATCTTGATAAGGAATCTGTCACTAATTAAACACAAGATCATTAGTAATCATAACTTCATGAGTTGATCATCATCAAAACTAGGGTGATAGGCCTTTGGGCCAACACATCACACTATGTATGCTCATGTGTACACTTGTACACATTGTGGACGTAAGGGCCACCTTGCTAAATTTTGCTATGAAAAGATACATGTTTCAAATTTAGCAAAGAATTTTGTTTGGGTTAGAGAAGGGACTAACCTCCATGGACCCAAAAAGATATGGGTACCAAAAACCACCCCTATTGTTTATGATGTAGGTGTGGGCTCTCACATGACGTGAGAGTAGCGGCACCTTGGAGTGGATGCGTTCCGTGCCTAAAGATTATTTTTTGGATGCATCACTTTCAAGAGAGGTTTGGTGGGAAGACCACCATGTTTTGGAGACAAGGAGAGTTGCTTCTTCGGTTTTGGTGACAATCCTTTACTCCCGTTTATTTACATGCTTTTCATATTCATTATTTATAGCATGTTTTGTTGTTTTTAGATTATTATGAAAATGCCATGATTATTAGACCATTGACATGCATGTATAGCCTTTGAGACACACATGTTTAATATGGACCATTATTTTAGTGTTCTCACCTTTGTTTAGCTATCATGTTTATCATAACTCTAATAACATGTGGATTTAAATAATAATCATGTTTATTTTATCATGATGATTTATGATTTGTTTTATGCTTCATGATTTGAATATATGTTTTAAATGTTAGTTTTCATTAAGACTAGGTATATATTTGTGCATATAGTGGGCCACAAATAAATCTATATATGTTTGAGCTTGAATGCTTATTTGAACCCATTAGATGTGCTAGTATAGTCTAGTTTTGATGATCCATGCATTTTAAACTTGTATTCCCATTTTTGGATTTGTTTCATTTTTCCATGTGTTTATGTTTAACTTCATGTATATGTCCATCTTATCCAAATTATTGTTTATACATATACATCCTTTTAAGCCACGTGCCTTCATGCATATATCTTTGTGGACTCATTGTGTTTGGGTATGTATGCATACTTTAGTTTGTATAGGACATACATATACCTTGAAGATTAAATAGTTTTGATGATTTTATGTTTTCATGTTTCAAGGAACTAAGTGAGCCTAATTGAATATCTTTCATGATTATGATCTTCACATTGTATTTGTACACTCACATTTATTGTTTACTCATGTGTTTGTTTTCATGAGTCATATTTATGCTAAATTGATTATGAGTGTTGACTATTTTGTGAATTTCATATTTTCATGAAAAATAATTTTGTTTTATTCCTTGTTTGAAGGATTTCGTACTAGTTCACAATTTTTCATATAACTAGTTCGTATTCTTCATTTAGGTAGAGTTTTTCAAACAAAGCTTATTTTCAAATCTATTTTTGAAAACCCCTACCATCCATGGGTGGCTGGATGGGAGATCATGCTCATGTATGCTTTATAGTGAAAATCATTTTAAACTTGAACATGGTTGGGTAGTAGTTAATATGAGATATACATTTGATCTTATTGTTGTTTCAATTGGTATCATTGAATTCTTTCAATTGGTATCAATTTTGACCTTTCTTGTATACTCATATATGTTTGTATGTATGTATGCATTCAATTTCAAGAATATCAATTTCTATTGGTATCTATTTTTTATACACACATATAAATATATATATATATATATATATATATATATATATATATATATATATATATATATATATATATATATATATATATGTTTGTGTTTATGCTAAGCTTGAGCTTCAATTTTATTTCAATTGATTAGTTTTCAATTGTTTTTCAATTGGTATCTTATTATAAGCTTATGCATATGTTTGTTGGTATTTCATAAAGGGGGAGAAAATTCGATTTTCATATTTACAATTGGTATTTGTATTTCCACTCCCTTGCTTTATGGATAGAAAATAATAATTTCAATTTGGTATCATATGTTTAAAAAGAATAATACTTTTAATTGGTATCAAATTTGTTTTATTGAGAAAATTCAAAATTTTGTTTAGAGATAAATATAAAAGTTTTGATTTGTATTGCATATATGCAAGGAGAGCTTAACATCTCTTCTACATATAGATTCATGATGAGTGTATCTTGTATTGAAGAGCTTGACAACTTCTTCTTTATGTGGTACACGTGTGTAGGAGGAGCTTCACATCTCCTCTTATGCATTGCATAGTGTACGTTATGTGAATTAGGGCTTGTCAACCCTCCTTCATGTAATGTATCTATGTAGGGAAGCTTCACATCTTCCTCTTCGTGAATGAATATCGCATATACCATTTATTTATTGATCTATGTTTACTTTCAATTGGTATCAAGATATTACTTTGACATATTTTCAATTGGTACCTTAATTGATAGTCACCCCTATTTGGTTTTTGTTTTTGTTTTAGACAAAAAAGGGGGAGAACATTTTTTTTAACCCTTATTGATTCATTGTTTCGAACAAAAAGGGGAAGAAAAATTTATTGATTTGGTTTTGCTTTTACCCCTTATTGATGATTGTTTCTTTGTATTAAAAAGAAGGGGAGAAGATTTTGTTTTGTTTTGGTTTTTACCCTTTGTTGATGATTGACAAAAAGGGGGAGAAAGATTTTGAGTTTGTTTGAAGTTTTATATATGCATATTTATGTTTTGCATATATTAAGTTTAATTTAGTTTAATTTTATTGGTATCTAGAGCATGTTTTGTTTTTGAACATTTCATTGGTATCTAAAACCTTTTTATTGTTTATGCATATCTATGCATTCATGTTTTAAGAGCCTTCATTGCATATTTATTGTTTATTTTGTTTTATGCATGAGTTAAAGGGGAGCTTCTTTGAAGCTTAACTTTAATCCATGCATATATAACTCCATGAGTTTTGTCATCATCAAAAAGGGGGAGATTGTTGGCCCGGAGGCCTTCCTCTCTAGTTTTGATGATGATTAACTCATGTAGTTATGTTTACTAATTATCTTGTGATTTTAGTTACAGATCATTGATCAAGATAGTTTTGTCATCATCAAAAAGGGGGAGATTGTTGGCCCGGAGGCCTCCTCTCTAGTTTTGATAATGATTAACTCATGTAGTTATGTTTACTAATTATCTTGTGATTTTAGTTACAGATTATTGATCAAGATATTAGTTGGTGATTGCTTCAAAAAGAGGAGTTGGAAGCCTTCACTTGGTGATTCCAGGGCCCGAGCATCAAGATCATACATAGCCTAGCTCGTGGATCACGTTTTGGATCGGGTTGACTTGAAGGTGAAGATCGTCAAGAAGACTTAGGTATCCTTAGTTTAGTTTAGTGTGTTTAGATCCATGTGTAAAGATAAGTATAGTTGATATGCTCAAGTGCACAACACACACGTTTTATGATTTTTCGGTTTTTAGTTTAACCGATATGTGTTTTCATGAATAGTTGATCAAAACAAGTTTAAATGGTTTATATGTATAGTAGATATATTCTTTCTATACATGCATGCTTAAACTTCTTATACAAACTTATTTTGACTATCCTATTCATGTGTTGAAAAATCCAAGTTTGATAAAATACAAGTTTTGGCTTTTGGTAAAAATGTTAAAACACAAAAATAGTTCAAATTGCTTGATATTTGAGTTGAAATTTTTATCACATGTTTATATATCAATGCAAAATGGTAAAACTATTTTTGGGCATTTTTACAAAACTTAAAAGATTTTTAGAAATATTTTTAACATGTGTTTCTGACCCAGGAATGTGGCTGACAGGCCAGGTCGGTCGACCTCACGGGTTGACCGCACCAAAGGCCGGTCGACCCTTACGGTCGACCGACGTGCACAGGCTTGTACACGTTTAGCAGTCACAGGGACGATCGGCGGGCGGCCGACCGGACCAGAGAGCTTTGCTCTCTGTATCTGGGCGGTCAGCCGAGCGGCCGACCGGATCAGAGAGTCTGCTCTCTGTATCTGGGCGGTCGGCCGGACGGTCGACCGGGTTGCCCCAAAGGTCACATTTCTGACCGTTGGCGGTCGGCCGGCCGGCCGACCGCTAGGCCTGTCAGGCTGCCAGATTAGCCTAACGGCTAGTTTCTGTTTTGGCCTATTTATACCTCATTTCTTGGGGGTTTTAGCCAAGGTTTTTCAAGAGCAAAAATTCCCTATTCTCTGGTTTTAAAAATACGTTTTTAAAGTGTTTTAGAGCCTCAAATATTTCATCTTTATTGTTTTTCAAGGGTTTTAGAAAATCAAAGAAAACTAGGTTTTTAGGATATTGTTTTGGATTTTCAATTCTATCATCTACAAGAGATTTCCCAAGTAGTTTTTCTTTGTTATTTGCTTTCCAAAACACCTTGATATCCACTTGAGCTATATCTTCTATCCTAATCTATTAGGATCTTTGTTTGTGAAAAAAGAGAAGTGTTTGAGGTTGATTGAGCCTCCAAGTTGTAAACCCTCCTTGTATTTGTGTATCCCTCTTGGTAGAGGTTGATCGGAGTGGTATTGGTTTGTATCCCTCTTAGGTAGAGGTGATTGAGTTTGGTTGTTGGCTACGGGCCTTATCCCTCTTCGGTAGAGGTGGATTGTGGTTGTATTGCCTCGGTGGCATTGTAAGGTTGAGAGAGGAGTTCGGTACTCCTTAGTGGATTAGAAATCCTTCTCGGTGAAGGCGGGGACGTACAGCTAGGGGCTCGAACCTCGGAACATATCTTTGTGTTTGCGTTTGATCCACTTGTCTCTAAACTCTCTCTCTTTACATTTGTGCAAAGAATCATTCATTCATTCTTATCATATGTTGCTGTGTTGTGCCTTGCATTATTTCATATTGCTTATCATCCTTATATGCTTGGCTTGCTTGTGTGTGTGCCTCACTTATACTTAACCACAAGAGCTTCATATAGCACCTCAACCCATATCTAGGGGAATCAAGAGGAGTTAGTCCAGAGCCCTTCACGGGGAATTCGGCTACACTTGTTGGTTGTATTAAGTGTGTTGCAATAATTTGTTTAAGTTTCCGCATTTAGCGCATTTAGTTCACTAGATTAGCATATCACCTATTCACCCCCTCTCTAGGTGATTTACATACCTCACACCCCACTTCATCACCCTAAGCATCGTGACTGACTGAAATAAGGCCATGAGATAGTGGCGCTTGCTCTCTGGGAGGTAGTAGCGCTCTCCATCCAAGGTGTAAACCCATTGTCCTTCCTCAGCAAGCAGTTTATGGTCGGTGTCTGGAGTTGCATCTCCAAAGAGAAACTCTGGCTTCTGATAGACTGTTCGACCCTTCTAGCATGGCAGTGGAGATAACTGAAAAGTCACCTAGAGGGGGGTGAATAGGTGACAATGCTAATCAAGGGGCAAATTAAAAATTTAAAGCTACAACAATCACAAGATGAATGCAAGCAAGTAAGTATGACAATGAATATGATGAGCAAGTAATAAGTGCAAGCAAAATAGAGTAAGGATTGCAAGAATGTAAACCAATCGCAAACACAAGGATATGTTATCGAGGTTCGAGCACCCAGCTCTACTCCCCGCCTTCCCCAGAAGGATTCTAGCTACTTCCACTATCACAAAGAACAATTACAATGGAGTACCCAACTCCTACAATCTCAAGAACAAGTAATTTCCTTGGTAGTCAAAAAGACTACAAACTCTCTCTTTCAAATATCTCTTCCCTTACAAAGGTCCTTAGAGAATATTGAGTAGGAATGAAGCTCTTTTGTGTGTAAGGAAAAGAAATTGAAATCAGAGAAAAACTTTTGAAAACCCTTCAGAAATTGAGAGAATTTAGCTCAAAAACCAAGAACTTTGAAAGCCTTAAACTTTTGAATTTTAGCAATAATAGTTGTTGTTGTAACCAATCTCTCCCCAAACACCCCTATTTATAGGAGAGGGCTAGGGTTTAGGGATAAAAACATATTTACTTAAGTTTAGGAGGTAATTAGATCAAAATATATCCTTAAACGAATTTTTAAATACAAAAGACAAAAATAAACAGCTCTTAAAAATCTGCCCGTTACTGTTCAAACGGTCGGATCGGTCGACCGGGCCGGTCGACCGGCAGTATAAAAATTTGACCGTTATAGTCTGGCGGTCGACCGACCCGGTCGACCGATATAAAACCTGTGAGCAAAAAATAATAGTCCGGTCGACCGCCCCGGTCGACCGACAGACGTGCACACGGATACGTGCATCTACCAGGACTTCGGTCGACTGGTCGGTCGACCGGACCAGACTGACACAGACTCGGTCGACCGACCCGGTCGACCGGATCAGGTCAAAAAGTCAATTTTAAAAAGAAAACAAAGAGGATTTTGATTTTAACAAAAATACTTTTGAACAGGGATTAGTATAAAAACATAAATATATATCTGTAGGCAAAATCTTGTATGCAAAATATTTTTGTATAATTTATAAGAAATTATTTTGGAATGAGCATGTGCGCAAAAACGTGTGTGATAGAGCTTCAAACCTATCCACTATTCTTTAACAAACTATAAATGAAAAACAAATTACATGAAGACTTCTTGTGCTATCTTCAAGTCTTTGAGCCATCCAATGCCTTGCTAGTGCCTTCTCTTCTATGATCCTTCCTTGATGTGCAATTGCCTTCCTTGCTTTGTGGAACTTAGAAGTTCTTGCAATAGCTAAGCGAATGGACTCTAAACATGGTACAAAACCTGAAACTCATCTTGAACAAATGATTAGTACCAAATAGCACTAATTTGTTTGTCATCATCAAAACACAAAACAATTGGAGAGTGTAACCTCTTGGGCCAACAATAACTACGTGGAGAGTATGCTTGTCCCTACCAAGAATGAGCGCGTTCCTTTCTGGGGTGCTCCCATGGCTGAATAAAGACGCTTACTCTTGAAATTGGAAACGAATGTTCCCGTCCATCCCCCTCACAGACTTGAACAGAGTGTTGGATGGGCCAGAAGCATAGTGCACTGTAAGACAAAGAGGGACAGATATGTTAGACTACGAACAAGAAAAAGATGCAAAAAAATAAAAAAGGGTCAAAGGCATAGCTTCGCTCCAAAAGTGAAGTTATCCCCAGCCACAACTTCGCATCCTGAGCAAAGCTCACCATGATGTTTGCTTCGCCCAGAAGCTTGGGTTCACACTCTACACAGAGGCAGAGTGCAAAAAAGTCACAAGGGCTAACTTCGCTTCAAAAAGCTTAGTTTCACATTCTGTCACTTGACAGAATGCAAAAAGTCACAAGGACTAACTTCGCTTCAAAAATCTCACTAAGCTTCTATTCTAACAGAATGCCAAAAGCCCCAAGGACTAACTTCGCTATAAAAGCTAAGCTTCCGTTCTGACAGAATGCCAAAAGCCCCAAGGGTTAGCTTCGCCTAGAAGCTTTAAAAAGAAACTCTTCAGTTTCTAGTTCTGATTAATAAAATTAAAGGGAGTGAATCGCCTGAAATTCAACAAAACCAATTTTAAGGAGTCTGACTCCCTGAGATCATCAAATGTTGAAGGTTTTCAAAAAAATCCGCTATGAATTAGCCAACATTGGCTTTGAAAGAGATCTAAAATCTCTGAAAGATGGAAATCCTTACTGGGATTGGTCGTTCGACCATCGGAGGAGGCGCCAGAGGTCACAACCACTTTATCAGGATGTTGTTTGGTGATTGGTATCCAATATTGCATATTTTACATCATAACTCCCATGCATATTACAAATAAATATGTGATTTTTACTCCTCTTCTCTACATATTTGCAGGTACATACTTAATGGAGAGATATCCAAACAATCACTTAATTAACACTAATTAAGTGATTAATCCATGATTAAGATAAAGCCAAATTCAAATCCAGATCCAGAAAGATCCACGCAACAAACAAAGATTCTAGATATACCACGTGGCTAACAAACTCTCAACTGATCTCCAACAGAAAGATCCGGATCAACGGCCCAGATCTGGCGGCGATCCCGCGGCAATCCGCCGGCAATCTTAGGTTGTTATGGCCTCGGATTTCGTGCCAACAACCTAGGCTCTCGAAGGTTTCTCCCATGCTATAAATATGTGACCTTCACCTGCGAGAAAAAACTGAACAGAGAAGAGAGAGAGATTAGTGAATAGATTTGTATTTTGCTAGATTTTGTTTAGGATTTTTGTAGCTCTCTATGATCTTCTCCTCCCTAGATTTCATTGCAAGAGAGAGTTGTAAGAGAGAGAGCTTGTATCATCAAGGAGTGACAACTTGGAGCTATACAAGGATTGATCCATTCTCTACTCCTCTACTTGAGCTTGATTCTAGTTTGATTGTTTTCTTACTTGCTTTCCTTTATTTCTTGCAATTTACTTCATGTTTAGCTTTGCTTTTTGAATGGTGTGTAGCTAATTCTTTCTCCATGTACTAGCTAAACCACTACCTTGCTAACTTCTAACTCATGGGTGATTGTTTTACTTCATCTTGCAAGTTGTATGATCTTCTCTTCTCCGATGGGTTTCTTTTCATTTCTTGGCAAGATCTTGTTGTAATTCTCCATATGATTCATGTGTGCCTCACTTAGAGCCTAGTCTTTGAACTAGTGCCTTGATGGAACATGGAGATGGATCACCAATATGCTATTTGATGTACAACTTCATTATGTCGATTCTTGAATGTTGTATGTTTTCATTTGCATCCCTTGAGTGTAGCTCTTTTGATTCCATTATTGAAAGTCTAATTTGTAGGCCTATGACCATCTATGGAGGCTATAAGACAAGTCCAAGAATGAAGTCCCGTCATCCAAGTGGGAAAGTAATTAGATCAACACGCAAGACAAATCCATGCCGATGAATCAACATGAGGCACGCATCACTATCACGGAGTTTAGTAAGTCTTTAGCAAGGTAGTAAGGTTAGCTAGTCATGGTTTTCTTTCATTCAAAGTCTTCTTTAAAGTTTTCTTTTCTTTTTAGCTTTAGTCCAAAGGTGATCTTGTTTTGTTTTCTTTAGATTTCACCATGAACATAGCCATCCATTGATTTTCACCATGAACATATCCACCAATTCTTTGATTTGTTTTTCTTTTGATTCTTTATTCTTTTAAACATAGAAGAATTCTCGTTTCCTTTTCTCACTCGTATCGTAACGCTTCTACGCTAGCTCTCCTTGTGGTTCGACTCGGTATAGCTATATGCTATAGCGGAAGATTGGACAAGGTATATCAATTATATATTTGAAGTGAACAAGAACCAAAGGTTACTCTAAACCATATTTTTCTACCTAATTCTTGTGCAAGACTTCACATACCTTGTTTTTACCAATCAATTTTTGGCGTCGTTGCCGGGGAGAGCGACGGTATTTGCTTTAAAGTGAGAACTAAACGATACTTCTTCTCTGTTGCAGGTACAGGTTGAAGATACAGAAAATCTTGCAGTGCAGAATCATATAAGTGGACCTGGGCCTCTGCTCTCGAAAGTAGAGCCCAGGATCCCTCCAAATTGCCGCGTAGCCGCGGCATTTTGCCGTGGGAACGCGGCAAAGAGGAGTTCACTTCTAACATTTTTCTGCAGGGCTTGCTGCTTTGCAAATTACTTCTGCTGATATATCTGAAATCTTGTATTCTTCACCTGATATTTGCTAATCAACAGTAAAAGATTTGGTGTAAATTGATAAAAATTGTTTAGACATCTTGCATTATAGGCACGTGTCTTTCAATTCTTTACTTTTACTGTTGAAGAGTGCGGGGGACAAGGTACGTAAGCATTGTATATTGACTAGGACTCACTCTTTGTTTGATTTATCTTACTTGGAGTGAACCTTGTTTGTTTATATATCGTACACTTGCACAATCAATTTTAAGGGCAATACCTGTAAATAAGATAAGGTGGGGAGGTCATTACCCTTTCCTTAGCCCGCAAACCACTATCCAGCACTCACAATCCCAAGCTTGTAAATAAAATTTGATAGACGTTGGCCCTAGGGACATCCGGACTCACTTAGGAGATTATCCTAAGGGGGAAAAGTGTTGGAATTTAACTCTTGCAAAATCAGTGTCTAGGAAAGGGTTGAGGGCCGAAAGCCCGAAGGTTGCTGGTTACTTAATTAAGGAACGTCTTCGGACGGAAAACCTCCCACCAACCTTACCCTTCCCTGGCTGATTTGCTTATAGTCAGATTCTACACCAAACCTCCTGTGGACAGTCTATTTAGGAGTCATCTAGGACCAGAAAACCTAGACAAGCTTGGATTGATTTTTTTTCTTTGTTGTTTGTTATTTTTCTTTTTCGCTGGGTGTGATCGGTGCACGTGTTTGTGATTGTATATATGAGAGTGGTTCTGTGATCATCATTCTTTCTACACTTGCACTTACACAACCACTTGACACCATGACCAACAACGTCTCACTTCAAGATCGATTTTATCCGATTCGCACCTCCATTCCTTCATGCATTCTTCTCCCCGAGCCTAATGGAAATCACTTCGAGCTGAAACCACAATTCATTAGTACACTTCCCCACTTCCATGGTTTAGAGTCTGAGGATGCGTACCTCTTTATTCGTGAGTTTGAAGAGGTATGCCAAATGATGAGAATTTCCCAACTGTCTGAGGATGCTGTTAGGTTACGGTTCATACCGTTTGCACTTAAGGATTTAGCTAAGAAATGGCTTTATAATCTTCCAGTCAGTTCCATATCTTTATGGGAGGATTTTGTTAAAGTCTTTCTTAAGAAATTTTATCCTATCCACAAAACAGCCCTCATGAGAAAGAACATAATGCAATTCAAGCAGGAACCAAATGAACCTTTTTGGAAGTATCTTGAGCGTTTCAAAGACCTTCTTGCCCTGTGTCCCCATCACGGCATAGAGAAATGGCGTCTATGCCAGATTATCTATGATGGATTAGATTACCAAACGAAAACACTTTTAGAATCCATGTGCCAAGGGGAATTCTTGAAAAAGATGAACATCAGGGGTGGGATCTCTTTGAAACCCTAGCTGAGAAAACCATTCAGTGGGAGTCATGCCCTGATAGACCGACTCCCACCACTTCCAGAACTGGTACACAATCCATAGAATCCTCTCTAGCTGCAGAAACCAAGATCACACATTAATGAAGAGGATAGAGTTGCTTGAGTCAAAAGGGAATCTGTGGTCAACCAGGTCAACCCATTGCCTTTGATTAGACCAGGTTGCACCAACTATCATGACCTTAGCCATGTTGTTGAGGAGTGTCCATTATATCAGCCACAATCATTTCAGGAGAAAATGAATGCAGCGTTTACCAGACCCAATAATCATCTATACTCCAACCTTACAATTCAGGATGGCAGAACCATCAAATTTTCCATGGAGTCAGTCTGGTCCTGAGCATCATATGCTACCACTTCCATATCCATACAATGCTCAGTTTCATCCATCCAGTTTCGATCAGAATTCACTGTATGTTCATCCATCTCAAAGTCCACCACAGTCATATCAGTCTTATCAGAATCTTCTACCATTCTACCAATCACAGTTCCAATCTCCATATCCTCAACATCCACCCCAAAATAATTCCGAAATATCTGAGTTGAAACAAATGATAGAAACCTTAACAAAAAACCAGCAGCAGGAGTTGAATGAAATGAAGATCCAAATTGGGCAATTGGCTGAGAATCAAAGAAATTTGTTCCCAAATCAGCCATTGCTAAATCCCAAAGTTGAAGATTCAGGACCCAGTCACTGTCATGCCATTCATACCCTGAGATCTGGTAAACAAATTGACAATAAGGTTTCTAGTCCACAATCTCATCCAGTACCAAAGCCAACACCTCATGTCCCAATGCCACCAACTTTTGACAAACCATCCTCTAGTGCAGAGAGCCATCCACATCTCAAGCCAAGGGGAAAGAAAAGGTAGATGAGCAACCTTATAAGCCTAGAGTACCATATCCAAATAGGCTTCTAAATAACAAGTCAAATGCTCACATGGAGAAAATAAGAAACATTCAATAAGGTCCAAATCAATGTCCCTCTCCTTGATGCCATTCAACAAGTGCCATCATATGCTAAATTCTTGAAGGAAATGTGCACAAGAAGAGAAAGACCCAAGTCCCTAAAAAAGTCTTCCTAGCATCATCCATCACTGAGTTGCTCACTGGTCCAATTCCTGTAAAATACAAAGACCCAGGGAGCCCCACCATTTCATGCATCATAGGACAGACTACAATAAATAGGGCACTTCTTGATTTGGGGCCAGTATCAATCTCCTGCCTTTCTCTGTGTACCAACAATTAGGGTTAGGTGATCTCATCCCGACCCAAATGACCATCCAATTGGCTGATCGCTCTGTTACTAAACCCAAGGGGGTAATTCAAGATGTCCTTGGTCAAAGTTGGAGAATTCTTTTATCCTGTTGACTTTGTTGTCCTTGAAACAAAACCAGTGTCAAATTCCAATCAAAGGGCACAAATTCCTGTCATTCTGGGTCGGACCATTCCTGGCTACTGCAAATGCAATCATTAATTGCCGGAATGGATCAATGAGGTTGACTTTTGGTAACATGACACATGAACACAATGTCTTCCACACACAGCCTCATAACAAAAGATCAACATTTGAGGTTAGCTTCATTAATAACAATTGTGAGGAGGAAAGTGAAGATCCAAAAGATGAGTCACAATCTTGTGATTCTCTTATCCGAGTACCCTTTCAAACGGGGAAAGTTGATTTGGATATTTTCACTTTCAATAAGCCAACTGAGAGTGTATTTGAACCTCCAATTGATATATCCTTTAAGACTTGTTTGCTGATGAGATCATGTGTTTAGATGAGTCAACTCGGGGTAAGTTAGCTTATTGTCCACTTCCGGATGTTGACTTGAGCTTTGAAGAATTATATGGAGAAGAGTTAACATTTCTAAAATTGGAAGTGATGAGATTCTGAGTGAGAGTGGTGATAAGGACTTTGTTTGTGAACGATGTGGTGGAATGAGTATGAATGAAAATAACAACCAATTGAAACTGGAAACACCTAGGGTTAGAATAATTCAGACCGTTTCCCAATGGAGCTAAAGAAAGAGAACACATTGGAACGATGGGAAACGGGCCAGAGGGAAGCGACCAAAAGCCCAGTGAGAGTTACACTTGTATATTCCTTGTAAATAATTCCTTCCCCTTCCATTTTGGTTTCATGCATACATATATCATAATGCATTGAGGACAATGCATGAAATAAGTGTGGGGAGGGTTACTAACATAGAGTTTTTAGATTTTCTTTCTTTTACATTTCTTTTACAAAAATAAAAAAATAAAAAAAATATAAAAATAAAAAAATATAAAAATAAAAACTTTTTGAAAAAAAAGAGACAAAGTTTTGATCTATTTTTAAGAAAATTAAGATGTATCTTAGGAATTAAGAAAGCCTTAATATGACATCTTAAACCTAGTTGAATAATAGATCTTGTTTGAGATTATAGGCTAAGTAAGTAAAATTGGTGAGATTTTTATCTTGAATTTTTTGCCTTAAATAATATGCACTTTACACTTACACATTTCGTGGGATGGAGACAAATACCAAAAATGCCATGTAATCATAAAAAAAAAAAAGAAAAAAAAAAAAGAAAAATATAAATAAAAGATCACTTATTAAGCTGGATAACTATGCCTCAAGAAGCATGGTTACTCACGCCTAACGGTGATCATAATAATAAATCCCCCTTAGTTATGTGGCCTTTTCGCTCGAGACCTTAAAAACTCGAGAGGATGTTTTCTCATCTGGTGCCCTAAGACCGTTTGGTTTGGGAGTCATCGGTTAAAGGCTCGCTACAAGGGTAGACTAGAAAGCCTAGACTAAGGGAAAGAAAAGAAAAAAATATATATATATGTATAAATAAAGAATGGCTTTATGGTTGGAGTTGAAATCCCAGGAAATTTTCACAGAGCACGGTGTGCTATTATCTAGGTTTTATGAAAGATAAAATATTCAATCCAATTTTGAATTCTTACCTTAATTAAAAATAAGATCTTGCATGGATACTAAGTTTAAGGAAGAATGATTATAGGTGGACTTATGACCTAGGATCACTTATATTTTTCGCAAAAATAGTTCGTAAACTTGTCTCTTATTCAAAATGCGTTTTCAAAACACTAACATTTGTTTTCTTTCTTTATGGATTTTGTGGGTGTAATCCGCTGAAAACCCTCAGGAGACAACACTCCTCCTCTAGGGTAACCTAGAGGTTTAACGGCTTGTTGCACATGCTCAGTGCAATCGCGTCACCCTGCGAAAGTGGTGTAATAAAACTGGTAGTATAGATTTTCTTTTCTTTTTCTTTGTTTTGCTCGGGACGAGCAAAAGAATAAGTGTGGGGGTGTGTGATTGGTATCCAATATTGCATATTTTGCATCATAACTCCCATGCATATTACAAATAAATATGTGATTTTTACTCCTCTTTCTATACATATTTGCAGGTACATACTTAATGGAGAGATATCCAAATAATCACTTAAATTAACACTAATTAAGTGATTAATCCATGA